>CAKNXH010063030.1:170428-269253 GCA_932178445.1 Andricus quercusramuli
CGCCATTTTGAATTTTGAATTTTTGACTACAGATTTGTAATCAGCGACCCCAAAAACCCCCGAGTAACTATTTTCAGCTACATTCGTAGACTTTTTGAATTTTGGCCACGAAACCGGGTCTCCTGGCCCACTGTGAAATAGTGTGAATGAATCGATGAACGTTTTTTAACGAAAGGTCTAAGTCTCGCGTAGTCGACTAGCCTTACGAGGTTTTGGAGAGTCGTGACACAACACTCCTTATTATTTTGTAATTTTTCCTCTTCTTTTTACTCACTTGAGATTCCTAGTGAAGGTAGTTCGTGGCTGCTTCAGTGGACTTACTCGTTCTGGTCAGCCGTGGGTTTTAGAGTCCGTGAATTCTGCAATTCCAACGGTGCCAACTTGGTTGGGTGAAGTCTCGCCTTTTAGCCTAATTTTTCAAGACAAGGAATCACTGTGAGCCTACTTAGTTCAGCCCAGTACGTGTTTTACTGATTTTATTTCCGTAGAAAGGTTCTTATTGATACTTTGTGAGAATGACGTATCAACCAAAAGTATCCTGGCATGAATCGCCAATTTATGTGACGGTCTGAATAAAAAGTCACTTTAATTTAATTTGTTCTGACGCAGATTCGTAGATCTGCTCAGTAAGTTTATTTTAATGAAACACTAGTTGACGCCGTAGCAGTCAGGCAAGGAATGATGCCTTTGGGGCCGAGGCCCGGCCGGGTCGGTCCCATGAAGAAAGAATACAGTGTTCTGCCCTTATCTGTATAAAGGAAGGGAGTGATATCTATCTATTCTTAGCCTAGGAAACTACACTATTTTGGAAGAGTGCGTTTATGAAGCAAGAATATTTTTACTCATTCATTCTAGCTTCACACTATAAACTAATTCAAAATTCTTCCCAAATAACTAAATTTCTTAACCATACACATAAATCCTCAATACAAAAGATCGATTTTCCTATCGGAAAGATTAATTTTGAAAGAAAGTACATAACCTTGACAAAATAAAGTTCAACAAAATTGTTCGATCATTAATCGAATTTCTATTAATTAATTATTATATTATTATTGTTATTATTTCTGCAATTCCCTTTTTCATGAAAAAGTAATTCCATAGCAACTTTGGATTTAAAAAAAATAACTAAGTTACTAAGACCTATTTTTCTACACTTCACTTCACATTCCTAATTTTATTTATATTTACTGTCCAAATATATAACTACGTATACTTAAATTATATTTATATTTTCATACCTTAAAGGCCATGCTGATAAAGGTTTGCCCTATTGCCTTCGCCCCCAACAATGGTTTAATGAAATATGCCTCCTTTTTCATCCCCTTTCGCCTTTCTACCGCATCGTCCACAATGTGTGCACTTGAACTTTTAAAGGGTTTATTTTCCCTCTCACTTGACCTACTCTATTTCTTCTTAGCTTTTAAAATCGTAAAACCAACTTTTCTTGGAAAATGAGTGTACCCTCTCTCTTTACATAATTCCTATTTTATAAGCCCTACTTAAACGGATAACTTTCTTTCTTTAACTTAAAAGAAAATTATTAGAATTTTATTTTCAAGAGTTTTTATTTTTATCATTTCTCTTACTCAATTATTTTATAACCAAATATATATATTTGAATTTAATGCATATATCTCATCTCTCAACCTCTTTTAGATTTAATTTCCTTATTTCTAAATTCTTCACATTTATTTCATAATTGTAATTGTAATAACACAATTTATTACAACTATAGTAATAGCTAATTGTAACTCCCTCCTTTTTTTTGATACTTTTAGAATTAAAATTTCTTGTTAAAAATATGGTTAAAATCAAGTATTACATACTATTAAATTTTAAATTTATAACTTACAATTTTATCTAAAATTAAAATTGTTCTCTTCAAAGTTTTAAAAATTTACCCTCAAGTAGCACAGGCACATCCGCTGAACAAACATCTTTAGTTCGCTCGGCTTCAATGGGGCTGTTAGAACAGCTTTTTTCCCAACCTTCGACACGTCCCGAAGCCTCTCATGTCTCAACTCATCGTCCGCTTCCCGGATGAAACGCAAGCGGGACAGAAACGCCACCTACAAAAAAGGAGACGAAATGTAGTGAAAGAAGGTATGGATGGATGAATCGTTTGATGGATTTGTCGTATCGATAGATCATTATTCATTCGCTTACGCTATAGTACTCGTACGAGCAGGACACCCCCCTAATGTCCGTCGTGCGCTTGCCGTGCACGACCCCATCATCTACGCCCATGGAGTTTGGGTCCATCCCGTGCACCTTCAACATCTGGGCTTCCAGCATATTCACAAAGTTGACAAATTTATCGTCTGACACAGCATTTATAATGGCCATTTGTACCCAGTCCTTGTGAATTCCGTGCCGGACGATTGGAGTGAGAGTGGGGCAAGCTTCGAGCCAATCACGTGCGGGGTATCGTATGGCGTGCAGCTCTGGTGGTAACTCGGTGTAGCATGCTCTGCTGCTCTCATTTTCACTAATTGCGAGTTGCTTGCCATCTACGACGTACGCCCTGACCTCCTCCCAGTATTCCTGATAATAAAAAAACAATTACACATGACGGACATAAATTATTACAAATTTTGAAACCTTGATAAGATTGGGGGTGCTTTTGAACTCGTGGTTTCAAGTTTTTACACTGAAAATAGAACGTATCCCATGTGGCACAACAAACGCGAATATCGACAACCGGATTAAATTCTAAACATCTTTCACTTCCATATTGGATCCGCCATTTTGTATATTGAAGATGCAACATCAGATTGGGAATCAGTTACCCCAGATCCAAAACTATTTTAATATTTCATGCTCGCCATATTCGATCCGCCATTATGATTTTCAAATAGAAATTCAGATTGGAGGATCGGAGGTGTTATCCCTCGGAATAAGTTTTGGCAGGGCATGGGCTTTTTTGCCAGACTGTGAAGAGGTTAACTAGCCGCGAGCCAAATTGAATTGAGTATACCCTATATGCGTATTATCGTGGGTATTTTTGAAATAAATGGACTAATTTAATTTTTTTAAATCTTTATTCATAACTTTCGAGCGATAGTTTTTACATTTTTTAATGAAATTCGGCGTTTCCTCATTGCTGCCATAGTAGTTGTGAAACAAGGAATATTTTGGAAGGTTCTCGATTTCAGTATGGAAGACAAATTTCAGCTTTCCTATTTTGGGCTATAAATCTCTTTGGCGCTATATTATAATTATTGCTTTCTAAAAGTATTTCTTTAGATTCACCTAATATCTGTTTCAAAAATCCTGGCCCCTCTACAAATCATTGAATATCTCAATAAAAAAAAATCGCTTAAAAAAAGGAAAAACAGCTTGTCAATCCGCATTTCATTACGAATAAGTACAATATCGTTTGATTGCGATGAGCCCGTAAATTTCGATGCAAATTCGCAGTGAAGGTAAAAAAACGTGGTTAAAAGCACCTTTTATACCTTGGTCAACTTTCGACCGTTCTATTTCGTGGAAAAATGCATGAATTGTTTGGCGAAAAATCCAGTAGTTAGCTTGATGTTTTATTTGTAAATACGTTTTCGAAAAATTCAAAAAATATTTATAACAGTGGTGTCGGCAGTAAATAAATGCGAAGGATACTAGCTCAGCTTCTAATCAAGCTGGAAGGCTCTAGTGAAGCTTGACATTTTCAAAAAAATTTAACAAATTCAATGGTTGGTTTTTAAAAACAGTTAATTACATTAATAACACGCTATTGCATATTATTTTGTTCTGTTTTTTTGGGGGGGACTGGAGGCACAAAAGAAGTCGATGATACTCTCAGCGGGTTCCAGGGTATCGATGTCCTGCTTGATGCTTTGCCTCATAAAGTGAACTTTTTTTCTTCAACTTTCGTACATCTAGTAGAATGTGCCGTGTGGGTCAACTGACTTTGACAATAGTGGACGGCAACCCCTTCAATGTATCGATTACAATTGTGGTCGACTTCCGTAGAAAAAAAAACAGAAAAAAATAATATACAATATCGTGTAAATGATGTAATCAACTGTATTTAAAAAATCCACCTTTGTATTTGTTGATTTTTTTGAAAAATTGCAAGCCTTAGTAGAGCCTTCCAGCTTGAATAGGAGCTGAGTTAGCATCCTTCTCTTTTATTCACTGCCGACACCAAAGTTATAAATATTTTTGAATTTTTCGAAAACGTACGGTCGAAAGCTGACCAAGGTCTAAAAAGTGCTTTCAACCACGTTTTTTCACCTTCACTGCGAATTTGCATCGAAACTTATGGGGGCATCGCAATCAAATGATATTGTGCTTATTCGTAATGAAATGAGGATTGACAAAATGTTTTTCCTTTTTTTAAGCGATTTTTTTTTATTGAGATATTCAATGGTTTGTAGAGGGGCCAGGATTTTTGAAACAGGTAGTAGTTACGACTTACACTTTATATCTTTAGTTTAATGGTTACATTTTCATTTGAAAAAATGAATGTTCAACAGAAAAAAGTGAATTTTTTCATTTTCTCCCTGGGGAAACATTATATTCATTTCATACACACCTGCTCGTCCTTTTCCGTATCTTTGAAAAGCTCTCGAAACGTATGGAAATACACATTCAACTTTGCAGATTGTTCATCACTAAGAGCTTTCTTCTGTTTCTCTTCTTCACAGCGCCTCGGTTTTTCAACAATACTAGGCGACACCTCCAATTCCTCGCTTGGCTGGCCTATTACAATTGGTGCCGACACACCATTCACTTGCTTCTAACCGATCGGACACTTCACCTTTCTGTGGGCATTCAAGCAGGTTCTTAGTCATACTTTTTATTTCCAATCTTCTCTCACATGTGGGATAATAGTGATTTATATAATGGGCAAATAAAAAATTTAGAACGGGAAATCATACGGAAAGGAAATATAGCTTTAATGTCCCATTTGCCGTTTATTGCTACTATTTTGGATAGGGACAACCGAAGATTACAGTTCCCCAAACCAGACTTTGATAGCATTAATTGCTTGCTAACAACTCTGTCTGGGAAATTTTCTATGAATGGGAAATTCACCATATACAACACTCATCACGTTTGTATGACGAGAAACTTCATTCCGTTATACGATTGGCCGAATTGCCTGACAGTGCTCAATGCGATTGGCGTTCTTAGAAAATGGGTTTGCCCCCAAACCAGAACACCATATACGTTCAACTTGGAATTGATGATCACAAAACGTTGGACCCACACGTACAGCGCAAGTTTATGAACACTGTTGTTTTACAATCGAAGATTGAAGCTCAGGGCGATGACGCCAGTGGTCGATCTCCCTCTTGCCATGTCAACCTGAGAGACATATATGACCCTGGTATGAAACTGCACGTCGAACCGCCACTTTGGGATTCCTTTGCGAATATGGTCGACGAGAAAATTAAGAATTGAGGCACATTGAGGCACATATGTTTCATGATCCATGAAAATGGTCTCCGCTACCCTTTAAGTGTATTAAAGGCAAATGTGAGTTCTAATTACATGCCTGAGACTAAATTTGAAACAATCATAGTTGACATAGCATACGAAATGAAACTTGATCCAGAGACGGTTGAATTTCCCTATCAGCTATGCTTAAATTACGACGAGCTTTCCAAACGTAGAAAATATGTGAACAGGTTCGAAAGGTGCGACCTGAGAAATGGACGAACATTTTTCTGCTCTAATGTCTCCAATTGAGGGACGATCGAGAAGAGAGGCCGAGGACGGGTTCATTGAATTGGATGTTGACCTATACTCTGGAGGGAAGCGCACAGAAGCAGACCCCATTTTCTTCAAGTCTTCGCTGTTGGGGGCGACTTAGCAGTGGACACCCGTCACCCTTTTTTTGGTACTACTAGTCCCTCACCATACTTTATCATAGCTCATTAAGTTCCAAATTATGCGAACTTAATTTAAAGAAAAACTAGAGGCTAATACGCGCGCTACGCGGACGACCAAGTTCTTTCTATGTAATTATTTTATTTGAAAATGAAGTTCAATAAAATACCATGCAATTAATTTTCACTTTAATAATTTTGATTTGTACACGGCTTCGCATGGATACCCTCTGACGATGCAGAATAAATAATTGTTCAACTCTAAACGTTTTCATGTAACTTCTAGAAAAAAAACTATAAAATATTGGCGCGGACATGTTTTCATAGAAATACATATTAAATGATCTCGACTCGAGAAAAGTCCAGATGTTAATCCATTTCTAGCGCGCATAGCACTCGGATGGATGACCATCTGCGATGTATATGACCGAGTTGTGTATTCGCTGCGTTTTAACCTCGATTTTACCTAATGTCGATCATGATGGTTTACAGTAGTTTTTCTTCTATAAACTGCCAAACTCTTAATTTGCTCATGAAAATATGTTGAATAACTAATGAATATTTGAAATTTGAATAGCATAAAGAAGTAATCGGAAATATATTCTTAGTTAATTCTGTAAAAAAGATGTATCCTATTCGTTGATAAATAACCCAACTCTGAATTTGTTCATGTACATTGTTTAAATAATTAATAATTATTTTAAATTGACATAGAAACATAGAAAATAGTCATCGGAAAGACATTCATAGTTGACTAAATAATCTATCTATATATTGATGAAATAAGATATAATTATTTTATTCGTTGAAAAAGAGCCAAATTCTTCTGTTTATAATTTATTTATGTACAATGAATTTGCTTCGTCTTTATTTTAGTTTTTTCTTTCTTTATTTGCGGTTTCTTGAATTTTCCTGTAACATAAATATAATTGAAGAATTAATTATTATCATGTACATAAATATAAAATTTGAAAATAATATTTTTCAATAATTTTCAATAACTACTTGGAATTTCCATGGGGTTCATCTTGATTTTGGGCTTCCCTTTTCCATTTCGGCTGCCTGTACCCTTCCATCAACTCATCTTCCCTCATCGTTTCATCACTTATAAGAGTGACTGATTTTGCATTTTGTATTGTCATATGCAATCCTCCTTCATTGAAAAAAATACTCATTTTCAATTTTTCTAGTAGTATTAATTCAATATTTGTTATTTTAAAAACAATTATGAATGACCATATTTTTCATTAATTTTTTGTTTTACTATTAAAAATGTACTCCTTTTCATGATTTTCAAAAAAAATATTTGTAAGTTTTCGATTAATTATTAGTAATCTCAAAAATTATAAACATGTATGAATTGTACATAAAATTTTGTCTAAATAGTATTAATATGCTTTAAATTATGATATGTCAAAATGAAAAAAACATGTACATTTAAAAAAAATGAAATGGTATATGAAATGGCTCCATTCACAAATAGTTTCGGGATCAATAAAATTAGATTACTGTAAATGTGTATGTGAGTGTAGACGTATAGTTATTATTTTTATTTGCAGGTATTATATTTTGATTTTTTTGCATTAGCATAAGAATATATTTATCATGCCTTGTAGTTTCCTATAAATAATCCCTGATGAGGGGGTCTACATTGATCCCGAAACATTTTGGTTCCCTCGTAGTCATCATCCTACGTAACACAAATTCTCTCTTATTTTAATTCCTGCTTTTATTTAAGATCGGAAGGATCTTAGCTAAGGGATGAGAAGAAAATAATTAAATTGAAGGAACAAGTTATTATACTGCATAGGGGATTTATTAACACGTGTGAAATTACAACCTTTACTGAGTTTGACATAGGGGATTGGTGATGATTTTATTGATAGTCCAGTACCTGTGATCTTGCTATGTGGGACGAATTTGACTCTTGTTGAGATGGTCGAGGTTAAGACGTTGAAACGAAGACACTGGGGATCACTGCTTGTTACTGGGTGGGACCGAACGATGATTTATCCCGTAGTATAACTGAAGTGGCGCGACTAATAGAACTGAACTGCTGAACTGAACTGGTAACTGGTAACTGGTAACTGATAAACTGAATACTGAATACTGGTCGGTCCCTCGATGAGGCCTAGGTTATATAATCCCCAAACTCGTTAATCATCGTGAAAATCCTTGATTCTAATACCTTTCTATTCGGAAGTTCGGCGCATGGAACAGAATCGGTCTAATTAACCTTCTACTGGTGCATAGAAGCTAGGAGATGCGTGGCAAGTCATGAACTGTTCAATGTCACATAGTGGTATTTCGGCGCGTTGCGTTAGAATAGCTCAATTTACATTCAGTTTAATCTTCCGGAGCCTTCAGGTGCTTCACATAGATTCTTAAATTTATTGGATGCTATCAGGCTAGATCCTGATTTATATCAATATTTTCGGCTGGAGTCATACGACTAATCTAATAAACCTTTTACAGTAGCCTCGTCGTGTCCACTCGAATCGTAAAATTTGAAAGATCATATGATGTGTTAATACTTGTTTTTCGTTTTGACATTTGATTTAGAGTGTATTTCCTGGTTCACATAATTTGGTAGGATTTTAGGCGCAGCGGTTAAACATAACCTTTACATAAAGTAATAAAGTTATATGTTTGTTCCTAGTCGCGGGACGTGACAGTAGTATAAAAAGGACGGAAAAAGAAAAAAGTGAGAGGTTGGTTTTTGGTTGACTTTTTCCCCTTTCTTCCCTCTTTTTCATTATGTTGTTTTTGCCTCTAATGAGCCGAAAAGTGAGTTTAGAGGTCTGTTTTTTAATTTTGAATCTTTTTCATGTTCATTTTGCAGGGTTTTGTTTATGAATATTTTCTGATTTCTTTTAATTGAGTCTGAATAATTTTACCTCAATTTCTTGGAAGAAATCTTTCTATTTAAAAATTTTAGAGGAAGAAGAATGCACTAAATATAGCAAAAAGATCAGGGCTAAGATCAGGAGCAAAGAGGCAGAATCCTTCCGGGTAATCGCTTCTATCAATATCATTACCCGCATTAAGAAAGTGAATACCAGTGCCCGAGAAAAGAGTCTGATAGGCATCAACGAAAAGTTTATTTTTGGAAAAATCTGGCTGCAGAGGTTCCGAGGGTATTTGTGTGCCATCGACGTGAAGGGATAAGAAATTAATCTTGTAATTTTTAAAGTTAAACGGATTAAGTTCTCTACTTTCGTTAAAAACTCTGTTCTCGACGAAACCAATGATTATTCTTTTAGGCAACTGACCGTGAATAACATTATCAAGAGTGTCACCGTGAATACCGCCATGTGAAGTGAGCGCTTTGACCTCCACTCTTGTTGTCGGGTATTTTTCTGTACCTTGTGCTAGAGCTTTCACGTGTGATAGTTAAATTCCGGCGCTTATTTTTGAACGACGTACGAAGAGCGATGCTGACAAAATGTGTAAACTGCATGTTCTGATGGGATCCCAAAGGCAAAAACCATCTTTTGTACGTACGAGTCAAAGACGCATTTTGACTCCGTTGAGATGAAATTTGTTCTGATTTAAAATGTTGCAATGCAGATGACGGTTAGATCTATTGTTTTGCCTGCACCAAAATGAGCTCGACGGATATGGATGCCTGTATCTTCGGTTGACAAATCTTAAATTTTTCCGGCTGTATCGACACACCAGAGAGTGGAAGTCACATGGCTCTTTTTTGCAACTGGTCCATAATTGAGCAATGTTTCCAGGTAAGCTATGTAAGCGTATGCGTTGTTTTGAGGAGAAACGATTCTTTAATTGAAATATACGTCCGCCTGATTGAAAATCGAATGAATTAAGTTGTTTGTGACAGTTACACTTTTCAGATCTTCTGCATTTGCAGAAGTGTCTACCGGTGCTTCCAGCTTTACGCGTATACTGAGTATTGTATGAGTCAGATCTATGTATTCTTCGCCGTGGCCTGGAATGACAAACTCTATCATCGAATCGTCCGTCAGGTAAACCACGAGCCAGACTTGGAGGGTGATTAGCGTAATGAGAATTATCTGACTTTAATTGTTGTGGTGCAAAACCAAGTATGCGAGATACTTTTTCACTTATTGCAAGAAAATGTCGACCTTTCATAACACAATCGTCTTGACAAATTTTTCCAACTTCGACAAAACAATCTTTGTCTTTTTGAAAAACTAAGCCTACGTGTTCTCGTGCAATCGGGGTCTGGTTTATCGATCGGACGAGATCGTTTACCTGTGGGTACATACCAGGTCGAAATTCGGAGACAATAGGGCTTAAACATTTGACAGTTAACATGACTGCTGTGTATTTATCTCTAGTAGCATTTTCATTAAGCTCAGAGAACTTGGTGTCTCCTTTAAGAACGTAGGGAAGCGAGTATTTAAAGAGTACATCTTCACCGTCAATTTTCGCTTATTTCATTTTTCTCTCATAATTTTCTTCAATTTTCTCTTCAACGATACTACTACTACTACTACTACTACTACTACTACTACTACTTGACACATTCGTAATTAGACCTATGCGATTTTCCATTCGATCAGGCAAATTATGTCTTACATGAAGAAATGTTCTGGGGAATTTAATTTTTGTAAGACCAACAGCACAACGACCCTGCTAACGAATTTCGTGCGGTAGTTGTGTGGTAAAGCGAGTTGTAGTATTGTGCGGAAAATACTTCACACTGCTATTGGTCGGTAAAATTAGGTGAATAGGTGATCGTTATGCATTGTAAATTTTTTTAATCGCAGGCAGCTATCCAAGAATTGAGTTTATCATAATATTCCGTCCAATTGACAAGCAACTGTTTTTTGAACCTTTCCCCTTACTACGCATCACCCATCCAATTACAAATTCTGTCACATTAATATCATTATCTTTTTTTACACCCGATAGTTTTTTCTCGTAAAAAACGCTTCATAACCTTCCGCAAAGACGCCTTTCTCCCTACTGATTCGTACGTAATCAGAGACCTTATATTTAGGCTTTTTACCACGCAAGGCTTTTCTACCGTACTTTCTTTGAATATTTAGTCGCGCGTCTGCTGCGTTTTCCAAAGTCACCTCTGATGGTCGCATTCCTATACTGGAATGTCGTGCATTATTATAGCCCTGTACAAGTTGTTGCAAAACATCAATGTACCGATGAGTATTACTATGAGTAAAATAACGCCACATACGTTCTTTGAGTGTGCGATTAAATCGTTCGACTACAGAAGCCTTAACATTTGGATCACGCACAGCATGAAATTTTATACCCAGTTTTGATAAAAAAATTTGAAAACCTACACCGAGAAATTGTATTGCTCTATCGCTCTGAAGGCAGATGGGAAATCGCTTTCCACTTTTCTCGAGAATACACTCAAAAACCCTTCTCATCTCATTCATTAATAGCAATGTAATACAGGTAAATAAAGAGGGCGGCGATGCTGTGAAGCGAGACATTCTGTGGAAAAACATTCACAATCCTATTGTGGTCGTGTAAATGTTTATTTGCTATTCAGATAATACTGAAACGTTTTAAACAAATTTTCAATTCAATATATACCTGCTGCAAAACACTTAGTATATTGTCCTTCGTGTGCAAAATCAATTAACGATTCTGTCTCTAAATATTTATGGAAAACACACCACGAATTCTATAGCGAGACTGTTAGTCCGTCTCTCTAGGTACCTGCTGTACAAAGCTGCGTCAGACTGCCATCTAGAGGACCACCTCAATGGTGATGATCATAATGTTTGTGTTGTATTATGCGAGGCAACCGCGATGAGGATTGCTAGCTATTTATTGTGTATATAGTCTTCTCAAATATTCGCCAGGCTGACTGTTGTCTAAAACTTTTGTCTATATTTTGCGATTTTATCACTTGAAGGTAAATTTTGACGATTGATGTCACCTGCAAATACAACAATTTATACTGTTTTAATTTAAAATTAGTTTGATGTATAATAGATTTTGAATACTGAAATCTCAAAGTATCACACGTGATTTAGGTTTATAAAATAGGTAAGTTCATATTTCTTTTCATTACACATCACTGCCAATTGTACAGTTACAGAAACTAAGCCTACTTTACTTTCGTTTTTGTAGTCTTATGACAACCACTTTCCTGCTTATTGTGTGTTTGAAAAATTAAAATTTGTTTCCAGTTCTACTTCCCAGCTCGTCTATCAAAATTTTGTATAGCTTTATTAATACGTTTGCAAACATTATTATACAGTGTGTCCACGCCAGGGCTTACCAGAAAGTATGCGACCCGCTATACACGGCCATACGAATATCATTGGCGTGTAAGACGAGTTGCATAATTTTCGGTAAGCCCTGGCGTGGACACCCTGTGTATATTTGAGGTAATCGAATGTACCAGGATTCTAATATAGATATTGGATTTAAAAATCTTAGATTATGGATTTTATTATCTCAGATTCTAAGGTTTAATAATCAAAGATTTTATCCTTAAATATCTACTTCTTAATATCTATAGATTGTACTTCTAATAATCTGGATCGCTGTCTCACAGTTAATAGTCCAAGATTGGTAACATATTTTTTATTACCGGGTATAATCCACTCTTTTCAGCGTAGTGTTGTACTGGGCGTAGGAAACTGGGCTCAGTCGTTTAAGCTCTGAAAAAGAAGAATGATTTGCATTTATAGATAACACTTACATAACACTTACACATATGAGGGAGGAACAAGTTATGAATTGTTACACATACGTAGCATGATCGTGGCAAACCAACATCACGCCTCCTCCTCCATTTATGGGTTGACCTTTCAGTTAAGATGCGTTCTGCCTGTTGCATCCACTCCGAAAGTTCCTCTACTGCCACATTGGGGAATGGAAGCAAAACAGTGGCCAACTATTTCCTTTTCTCGAAATTTTGAAAGGCTATTAGGCACAAATTGTTGACGCCGCGTTGGATTTGTGTGTGGCTTCTATATAGTAGCTGGAAAACAAAATATCTCTATTATATATGTTATCGAATTTTGGCCGTTTTAAGCGCGAAATTCGCCGATCTCAATGTTGCTGTGTCCCGGTAGCACAGGCACATCCACTGAACAAGCTTCTTCGGCTCGCTCGGCTTCAATGGGCCTGTTGGAACAGTTTCTTTCCCAACCTTCGTCACGTCCCGAAGCCTCTCACGTCTCAGCTCATTGTCCGCTTCCCGGATGAAGCGCAATGGCGATAGAAACTCCACCTACAAAAAAGGAGGCGAAATGTAGTGAAAGAAGGTATGGATGGATGAATGGTTTGATGGATTGGTCGTATCGATAGATCGTTATTCACTTGCTTACGTTATAGTACTCCTAAGAATAGGCCACCTCCCTAATGTCCGCCGTGCGCTTGCCGTGCACGACCACATCATCTACGCCCATGGAGTGTATCCATCCCGTGCATCTTGAACATCTGGGCTTCCAGCATATTCACAAAGTTGACAGATTTATCGTCCGACACAGCATTCATAAGGGCCATTTGTACACAGTCGTCGTGAATTCTGCGCCAGACGATTGGAGCGAGAGTGGGGCAAGCTTCGAGCCAAGCACGTGCGAGGTTTCGTATGGCGTGCAGCTCTGCTGGTAACTCGGTGTAGCATGCTACACTGCTCTCATTAGCACTAATTGCGACCTGCTTGCCATCTACGACGTACGCCCTGACGTCCTCCCAGTATTCCTGATTATAAAAATACAATCACACATGCGGGACATAAATTATTACAAATTTTGAAACCTTGATAAGATTGGGGGTGCTTTTGAACTCGTGGTTTCAAGTTTTTACACTGAAAATAGAATGTATCCCATGTGGCACAACAAACGCGAATATCGACAATCCGATTAAGTTCTAAACAGTTTTGATAATTTTGGACCGCCATATTGGATCCGCCATTTTGTATATTGAAGATGCAACATCAGACTGGGAATCAGTGACCCCAGATCCAAAACTATTTTAATATTTCATGCTCGCAATATTCGATCCGCCATTTCGATTTTCAAATAGAAATTCATATTGGGATTCGGAGGTGTTTTCCCTCGGAATCAGTTTTTATCAGGATACGTGCTTTTTTGCCCGACTGTGAAGAGGTAAACTAGCTATAAATATCTTTGGCGCTGAAATTTTATTATTCCTTCCTAAAAGTATCTGTTTAGATTCACCTAGTTACGACTTATACTTCTAGAATATTGACAATGTTCGTAGACCAAAAGAAAATTTTTTACTAGACGTTGCATTTTCAACATTATACGTGAGTTTTCAACTATAAGGGATACAATTTTAATCAGAGCAGATATATCTTCAGTTTAGTAGTTACATTTTCATTTGAAAAAATGAATGTTTAACAAAAAAAAGTGCATTTTTTCATTTTCTCCCTGGTGAAACATTACATTCATTTCATACACACCTGCTCGTCCTTTTCCGTATCTTTGAAGAGCTCTCGAAACGTATGGAAATACACATTCAACTTTGCAGATTGTTCATCACTGAGAGCTTTCTTCTGTTTCTATTCTTCATAGCGCCTCCAATTCCTCGCTTGGCTGGTCTATTACAATTGGTGCCAGCACACCATTCACTCGGTTCAAACGGATTGGACACTTCATCTTTCTGTGTGTATTTAAGCAGGTTCTTAGTCATATTTTCTATTTGCAATCATATCGCACATGTGGGATAATAGTAATTTATATAATGGGCAAATTGAAATTTAGAACGGGAACTCATACGGAAAGGAAATATAGCTTCAATGTCCCATTTGCCGTTTTCTGCCACTATTTTGTATAAGGACGACCCAAGATTACAGTTCCTCAATCCAGACTTTGATAGTATTAGTTGCTTGCTAACAACTATGCCTGGGAAATTTTCTATGAATGGTGCGCAAGTTTATGAAAATTTTTGTTCTACAATCATTGATTGAAGCTCAGGGCGATGACACCAGCGGTCGATCGCGCTCTTGTCATGTCAACCTGAGAGACATGTATGACCCTGGTGTGAAACAGCACGTCTTCATGATCCATTTTTTGACTGAGATAGAGCTACTTTTTCCAAGTGTCAAGACTTTCTGTCCCGATTATAGTTGTAATTAGATGTAATATTTTATCGGAAATTAGCGAATAAATCTATTTTAATATGTTTGAACATAACTATAATCTATGCACTTAACTTTCTCTTCTTTTAGAAAATCAGTTTTATTATTTTACGCTGCAATTTTTTCTTAATTAAAAGTCATTAAAGTAGATTCATAGAAGTTGATTATGCTTCCAGCAGTAGTCTAGAATACAAAACTGAACACACACGTCCGAAGGGGAACTTTTTAACTCTGCTGTGTTCCATCGGAATAGGGCACAGTTTCCTCGCAGACGATAAAGATGTGGCGGATTGAGAGGCGGTAGGCCGTAGCTGTCAAAGTACGTTCCGTGGCCATTTCTGTCAATATAAACCGCAACCCAATGCGATCCGTTTTTAGTGTGTGGATCCGTGTTGAAAATTAAAGAAGCCGGTCTCATCCACGCCTTCGGTATCTGATCCACAGGGACACCATTATTATGTCGTGGTATTGCTTGAAGTGCTCGAAGTATCTGAAGGCTGTCCATCTCTATTTCCAGGACTGCCAAGTCGAGGCAAATCTTCTAAAGATTATTTACCTCACTCGCAGTCTGATTGATTTTTTGAACAGAAATTTATATGTTGTCAGCGACCGTCCTCAATGTCACCGCCGGCGCATGCTTTTTAGTTTTAAAACATACTTTTTTTTTAGTGTACTGTGACGTGTGATACCTCGAAGTGATATTTCTTCTCGTTTTTGACTTTAAAGACAAATTTTCAGTTTAGTTACGTTATTGAGAGTACATTAAAAAAATGTTCCCTTTTCACACCGTAATGAAAACAGTCATTTTTACTGGTTTCCTGTTTTTTAAAAGTTGGAGAGGTTAATTCTTCCAGATTAATAATCTGTCTACTCATGATATTTTGATAAAGTGCAGCCTTCTCCCTGCCGCGGGTATAGATTTGACCAACTGATTTTGCGGCATCATGAAGATTCGAATGTAGGAAATTCATAGGAGTATCTTCCTCAAACAACTCGATGCCGTGAAAATAACAGGTGAGACAGTTATTTTGGTGTTTCGCATCGCTTCAAAAATCTGAAAAGGGATAAGGTGGTGCAGCTATCCAATGTCCGATAAAGTTATGATCTACGGCAATGGCGGCCACTTCCCTTGCAATAAACTTATTTTCAAGATCACGAAAGCCTTGAATATCAATCACGTGGTCCATAATATTCTTCTGCAGTGACGACAGTGAGTAACCACGTAACGAAACAACCGACTTGTAAGACTAATTTGGACAAAATGAAAGATGGTCGCTGAGTTCCAAAAAACACGTATATATGATGACACATGATCAAGATTTTTCCCATCGTTTTTATTGTTTACACAGCTACATTTTCGAGATATGACAGAGAGATTGTAAAAAGGTACTTATTTCCTGTCCAAACCTGTCCTAAGTAAACACAGGTGTACATTAGGATGTGAGATATGTAAAATTCCAAGAAATGAAGGCGGTGGCGAAAATTATTTATTACCCTCCAAAAGCAACAATAACTTGTCTAGACGCGTCTATTTCCAGAACGTTATCATATTCTGCGTATACAATACAATTTGCTGTGTTGGCAAGTGTTTCTTCAAAACGCAACCTCTATCTTTTTGTTTAAATTAAGATCGAACAGAAATCTATTTTATCGTGAATAGTTTTATGCAAAATAAGCATGAAAAATATTCAAAATTAAAAAACAGACTTCTAAACTACCTCACATTTCGGCTCATTACAGACAAAAACAACATAATTAAATAAGAGAGAAAAAACGGGAAAAAGTCAACCAAAAACCAAACTCTCAATTTTTCCTTTTTTGCGTCCTTTTTATACTACAAGGGAACCAACATGTTTCGGGATCAATAAAATTAGATTAGTGTATATGTGTATGTGAGTGTACACGTATAGTTATTATTTTTATTTGCAGGTATTAAATTTTGATTTTTTTTTTCTATTGTACATAAAAATGACGTTTCGGAATCATACCGGTAGTGTTATTGAGGATGTTGCGAGGATAAAGGTTATGTAATCTATATTCCATAAGAAAATCTTTCCTAGAAGAAGCTCTTCTCATATCTTCGTTAACGTTAATCCAGTGTTTAGTAGCAAAAAAAGGCCTCCGGGCCGTCCTTTTCAAAAATTGTTTTCAAAAACATCGTTGTGTTAAACGCAATACCAGTCAATACGTATAAGATATGAAAAGAATTTTCGTGATGTGAATATTCTTGATTTAACTTCTGGGAATAACAATTTAGAATTTTTAAGGAAAACCTTATTTCATCGACTTCTTCCAGACCACTTATTCAGAATTATTGTACATAAAAATGACGTTTCAGAATCACACCGATTACCTCATCACATTATATAGGCAACATCCTAAATAGCACCATCGACGTTGGATCTCTACATCTTTTTACCCTCTCATATAATCTGATGAGGGAATCGGTATGATTCCTGAACCTAATTTTTATGTACAATAATTCTGAATAAATGGTCTGGAAGAAGTCGATGAAATAAGGTTTTTCTTAAAAATTCTAACTGGTTATTCCCAGACATTGAATCAAGAATATTTACATCACGAAAATTCTTTTCATATTGTAGTTTCCTATAAATAATCCCTCATGAGGGGGTCTAAATTGATCCCGAAACATGCTGGTTCCCTCGTAGTATAAAAAGGACGGACAAAGGAAAAAGTGAGAGGTTGGTTTTTGGTGGACTTTTTCCCCTTTTCCCCCTCTTTTTCATTATGTTATTTTTGTCTCTAATGAGCCGAAAAGTGAGGTAGTTCAGAGGTCTGTTTTTTTATTTTGAATCTTTTTCATGCTCATTTTGCATAGAATTATTCATGACAAAATAGATTTCTGTTCGATCTTAATTTAAAAATTTTTAAATAGAGACACTAAACAAATGATATGTTCCAATCTGCAGGGTTTTGTTTATGAATATTTTCTTATTTCTTTTTATTGAGACGCTCGAACATAAGCTCGCTGCCCAGCGGGGCGATGTGGTGCTCAACCGGAGGCTACTGTATTATGTTGCGTTGGCACGTTTAAATGAAGTTGCCCATTTAAACCAACCACACTACAACTTTGTATGTGATTCTTCATACAATTTTTGGATATTTTGTAAATGGAAATAAATAGAAAAATAAATTTCAATTCTCAGCTGTTGAATATTGAAATAAATTAAAAATTCCATTTTCAATAGTATAAAATTAATGAGAATCTATGATATAATTGCCATCTGATGGAATTTTATTTTCAATTGTTGAAAATTAAAGAAAATTGAATTTCAAACAGTGGAAAATTTAACTGCTAAAAATTGAAATGAATTAAAAATCTAATTTTCTTCAGTTTTCCACAGTTAATTATTAAACTGTTGGAAATTCAATACACAATTTTGTTTAATTTTCGACCGTTGAATGTCCAACTGTTGAGTGTTTCAACTGTTGAGAATTGAAACGGCCTTTTTACTTGTCATTGAAACATGAATTTTTTTAAAATGGTTTGCAATCGACTATGTATCAAAGTAGCTTATAAGATATTATAAATTCCAGAATATTCCTAAACCTCAAAATTTAAGAACTGGCCGTGTATACGGAATTTTCCGTAAGACTAACCAAGAGTGGGGATAGGGGCAATTTAACCTGGGTGCTTAATCGTTTTGCAATTAGTATAATTTCGGACGTTACAATACATTATACTAACGAAACAAAATGGAGTTGTTAATTTCTTATTGGAATGGAATTTACTTCCAAAAAATAAAAAGTGTACAGCATGCGGCGGGACATTAAATTTAACCAGTAATGGTAAAAATCGAGACGTTATTTATCGTTGTGGGGCCAATAAATGTCGCAAAAAAAAAAGTGTTAGAAAAGGAACTTTTTTTAATGTCGCGAACGTGAAAGTACATCGAATTTTACAAGTTATAGTTTGCTGATTATTGCGCTATCCGTTAAGCATAATTGTTCGGTAAACGGAACTTTCGAAAGACACGGTGCGGGCCATTATAACAGATCTCAGGAGATTGCTCAGAGTCTGGTTATTTGAAAATAAACAAAAAATTGGGGGACCCGGTAAAACAGTAGAAACCGACGAAACCGCGTTCGGGAAACGAAAATATAACAGGGGGAGAAAAAGGAGAACGAGGTGTGTGATGGGAGGCGTTGACAGAGAGTCAAAAGAGTGTTTCTTTCAAGTAGTAAGAAATCGGGATGCTACAACTTTGCATGCGATCATTCAGGAAAATGTGTTACCCGGTAGGCATATAATAACGGATTGTTGGAAAGGGTATTGTGGGGTATATCGTATTAATTTCATACACTCTACTGTTAATCACTCTAGAAATTTTATTAATCCGTCGGACAGAAATATTCACACGCAGGGCATCGAGTCGCAATGGTCCAAAGTAAAGCGCGATATGCGAAGGCGGATCGGCCGAATGGATGTGTCTAGGACTGATAACTACTTAATAGAATACATATGGAGAAGTATGCATGGGTCAGTTAAAGAATTTTTCTTCGATATTATATGCGCGCTTCTATATTTTTATCCACGCTAATGAATACCAATTAAACTCTTCCTTATAAAAAAAAAAAAAAAAAAATTGCATGCCTTATTGACAAGTGGATTATTTTTATCCACACTTATGCATGCTAATTAAACTCTTCCTTATAAAAAACACAAAAAAAATGCATGCTTCATTGACAAGTGGATTAGGCCTACTGGGGAATACCACGTGAAAAAAAAACGCGCCTACTACTCGACCTCCATGGTGGTGCAGAACAGAGTTCGAGGCAACATAATACAGTAGCCTCCGGTTGAGCACCACATCGCATCGCCCCGCTGGGCACCGAGCTCGTGTTCGAGCGTCTTACAATAGGAAGGGTCACTCGAGCCATCAGGTATGGCACGGTACCCTGACATCGCCTTAAGCCAAAAAATTTGTAAGAAGAATCCACTAAATATAGCAATTTTAGAAATATATAAAAATTTGTTTGGATTGTTTCTTTTTTCTTCTTGTGAAAATGTAATAATCTAAATAAATTGGTTTGAATCACCCACAAAAAAGCACCTCTATTCTTAGACTTCCATGTTTTACGAGATTCCAGTGAGAATAACAATTTGCAGAAAGTTCAGGGGTAAGATCAAAAGTAAAGAGGCAGATTCCTTCCGGGTAATCGCTTCTACCAATATCATTACCCTCATTAAGGAAGTGAATACCAGTGCCGGAGAAAAGAGTCTGATAAGCATCAACGTAAAGTTTATATTTCGAAAAATCTGGCTGCAGAGGTTTCGAGGGTATTTGTGTGCCATCGACGTAAAGAGAGAAGAAATTAATCTTGTTAAATTCCGACGCTTATTTTTGAACGACGTACGAGGAGCGATGCGATTAGAGCGATTAGATCTATTGTTTTGCCTGCACCAAAATGAGCTCGACGGATATGCATGCCTGTATCTTCGGTTGACAAATCTTTAATTTTTCCCGCTGTATCGATACACCAGAGAGTGGAAGTCACATGGCTCTTTTTTTCAGCTGGTCCATAATTGAGCAATGTTTCCAGGTAAGCTTTGTACGCGTATGCGTTGTTTTGAGGAGAAACGAGTTTTTTATTGAAATATACGTCCACCTGATTGAACATCGAATGAAGTAAGTTGTTTGTCACAGTTACACTCTCCAGACCGTTTGCATTTGCAGAAGTTTCTACCGGTGCTTCCAGCTTGACGCGTATACTGAGTGTTGTATGAGCGAGATCTATGTATTCTTCGCCGTGGCCTGGAATCACAAACTCTATCGTGGAATCGTCCGTCAGCGATGAAACCATGGACCCATTGCGAGCTCTCTATAGATGTTTGAGTAGGTGGAAGAGCAAAAATATCTAGTTCAGTTTTAAAACACTCGCTAGAATGTGAGTGTAAAAATGACATCATACAATGATCTTCTTGTTAACCGCCAAAAAATATCGAAATTAAACGATTTCTTCCAACGCTAGATTGACGCTTTTGTTTCTTCTTAGTTTTCTTATTTTTCCTTTTTTTACTACTATTAATTTTCTTTTTAGCTTTCGTAGTTTTCACCCTTTTCTCCTTCTTTGATTTACTTTTTGTACTAAGCCTCTTAACTTTTTTCTTCCATATAATCCCCTTTCTAAGCTGCGTGACACTCTCAACACCACGAACACCGGACAACTGAGGTCTGAAATTTTTTACACCTTCCGATTCCATGACCTCTCTGGTAGGATGATCCGACATAAACTTTTGATATTTCCCCTCCACCGACTTGTGTTGTGTAGTAATCTACGTAATAACTCATCATTATTATTATCATTACTAGCTCATAATTTTTATTTCTTCTTCCTTCTCTTCTCTAATCAATTTTTTCAAAATAGAAGTGCCACTGTCAGAGTGCCAAACTCGAATTGTATAGGAAGTCCAGCATGATATCTTGAATCTATTTCTATCGTGCGAAATTGAGTATGAAGAAGAGAAATGAACTTCGGAGAGGAAAACTGAGTAACTTGAGTGTATGCAAAAAACGAGTTTTGGGTGTCGACAGGAATAATGCGTAAAATCGGTGTTTGTACATCGCTTGTGATATGAGGTTCGCAAATATCTCAATAAACAAACATTTTGTCAGGTAAACCACGAGCCAGACTTGGAGGGTGATTAACGTAATGCGAATTATCTGAAATTAATTGTTGTGATGGAAAACCAAGAATGCGAGATACTTTTTCACTTATTGCAAGAAAATGAAGACATTTCATACCACAATCGTCTTGACAAATTTTTTCAACTTTGACATAACAATCTTTGTCTTTTTGGAAAACTAAGCCTACGTGTTATCGAGCACTCGGGGTCTGGTTTATCGATCGGACGAGATCGTTTACGTGTGGGTACATATCAGGTCGAAACTCGGAGACAATAGGGCTTAACCATTTGCCACTCAACATACCTGCTGTGTATTTATCTCTAATAGCATTGTCATTAAGCTCAGAGAACTCGGTGTCTCCTTTAAGAACGTAAGGAAGCGAGTATTTAACAAGTAAATCTTCACCGTCAATTTTCGCTTCTTTCATTTTTCTCTCACACTTTTCTTCATTTTTCTCTTCGACGATACTACTACTAGTACTACTACTACTACTACTACTACTACTACTACTACTTGACACATTCGTTATTAGACCTATGCGATTTTCCATTCGATCAGGCAAATTGTGACTTACATGAAGGAATGTTCTTGAAAATTGAATTTTTGTAAGACCAACAGCTCAACGACCATGCAAACGAATTTCGTGCGGTAGTTGTGTGGTAAAGCAAGTTGTAATATTGTGCGGAAAATACTTCATACTGCTATTGGTCGATAAAATTCGGTGAAATTGATTATTATTCATTGTAAATTTTTTAAATCACAGGCAGATATCCTAGAACTGAATTTATCAGAAGATATCATCCACTTGACAAGTAACTGTTTTTTGAACCTTTCCCCTTACAACGTATCACTCGTTCAATTGTAAATTCTGTCTCATTAATATCAGTACCTTTCTTCACACCCGATAGTTTTTTCGCAAAGACGCCTTCCTCTCTACTTATTCGTACGTAATCAGAGACCTTATATTTAGGCTTTTTACCACTGCAAGGCTTTTCTACCGTACTTTCGTTGAATAGTTAATCGGGCGTGTGCTGTGTTTTCCAAAGTCACCTCTGATGATCGCATTCCTATACTGAAATGTCGTGCGTTATTATAGCCCTGTACAAGTTGTTGCAAAACATCAATGCAACGATGAGTATTACTATGAGTAAAATATATATGTGTATATATATATTTAAGGTAATCTAATGGACCCGGATTCTAATATAGATATTGGATTTAAAAATCTTGGATTATAGATCTTATTATCTCAGATTCTAAGGTTTAACAATCAAAGATATTATCCTGTAATATCTACTTCTTAATATCTGTAGATTGTACTTCTAATTGTCTAGATCTCTGTTTCACAGTTAATAGTCCAAGATTATATCCGGTAAGATATTTTTCATTACCGGGTATAATCCATTCTTCTCAGCGTAGTGTTATACTGGGCGTAGGAAACTCGGTTAAGTCGTTTAAGCTCTGAAAAAGAAATATGATTTGCATTTATAGATAACACTCACACATGTGAGGGAGAAACAAGTTATGAATCACATCACGCTGCCTTTTCCATTTACGGTTTGACATTTCAGTTAAGATGTGTCCTGCCTGTTGCATTCACTCCTAATGTTTCTCTACTGCCACATTGGGGAATGGGAGCAAAACTGTTGCCAACCATTTCCTTTTTTTGGATTTTTGAAAGGCCATTGGGCACAAATTGTTGACGCCGCGTTGGATTTGTGTACTTCGTACTTTCCTTTATTCATCTACGTATGAACGTTTTAGTTGTACACTCACTCGAATTTTGCCGTTTCAACCGAAAATTTCGCCGATCTCAATTTTACTGAGTCCCGGTAGCACAGGCACATCCACTCAACAAGCTTCTTCAGCTCGCTCGGCTTCCATGGGCCTGCTGGAACAGCTTCTTTCCCAAACTTCGTCACGTCCCGAAGCCTCTCACGTCTCAGCTCATCGTCCGCTTCCCTGTTGAAACGCAATCAGGACAGAAACTCCACCTACAAAAAAGGAGACGAAATGTAGTGAAAGAAGGTATGGATGGATGAATATTAGATGGATTTGTCGTATCGATAGATCATTATTTATTTACTTACATTATAGTACTCGTACGAATAGGCCACCCCCCCTAATGTCCGTCGTGCGCTTGCCGTGCACGGCCACATCATCCACGCCCACGGAGTTTGGGTCCATCCCGTGCACCTTCAACATCTGGACTTCCAGCATATTCACAAAGTTGAAGAATGTATCGTCCGACACAGCATTCATAAGGGCCATTTGTAAACAGTCCTTGTGAATTCCGCGCTGGACGATTGGAGCGAGAGTGGGACAAGCTTCGAGCCAAGCACGTGCGAGGTATCGTATGGCGTGCAGCTCTGGTGGTAACTCGGTGTAGCATGCTACACTGCTCTCATTAGCACTAATTGCGAGCTGCTTGCCATCTACGACGTACGCCCTGACCTCCTCCCCGTATTCCTGATAATAAAAAATAATCACACACGAGGGACATAAATTATTACAAATTTTAAAAGCTTGATAAGATTGGGGGTGCTTTTGAACTCGTGGTTTCAAGTTTTTCACTGAAAAAGAACGTATCCCATGTGGCACAACAAACGCGAATATCGACAATCCGATTAAGTTGTAAACAGTTTTGATAATTTTGGACCGCCATATTGGATCCGCCATTTTGTATATTGAAGATGCAACATCAGATTGGAAATCAGTGACCCCAGATCGAAAACTATTTAAGTATTTCATGCTCGCCATATTCGATTCGCCATTACGATTTTCAAATAGAAATTCAGATTGGGATATAGCGACGCCAAACATATTGACCTTGTAAATATCACGTGATTCGCAGGTGTTATCCCTGGGAATAAGTTTTGACAGGATATGTGCTTTTTTGCGCGACTGTAAAGAGGTTAACTAGCCGCGAGCCGAATTGAATTGAATATACCATATTTGCGTATTTTTGAAATATATGCAATAATTTGATTTTTACAAATCTTTATTCGTAACTGTCGAGTGATGGTTTTCACATTTTTTAATGAAATTCGTCGTTTATTCATGGCTGACATAGTAGTTCTAAAACAAGGAATGTTTTAGAAAGTTCTCAATTTCAGGTTTCCTATTTTGGGCTATACATCTCTTTGGCGCTGAAATTTAATTATTCCTTTCTAAAAGTATTTCTTTGGATTCACCTAGTTAAGTCTTACACTTCTAGAATATTGACAATGTTCATAGCCAAAAAGAAAATTTTCTACTGGACGTTGCATTTTCAACAGAATACGTGACTTTTCAACTACCAAGGATACACTTTCAACCAGAGCAGACATATTTTCAGTTTAATGGTTACATTTTCATTTGAAAAAATGAATGTTCAACAGAAAAAAGTGCACTATTCATTTTCTCCCAGGGGAAACATTATATTCATTTCATACACATCTGCTCGTCCTTTTCCGTATCTTTGAAGAGCTCTCGAAACGTATGGAGATACACATTCAACTTAGCAGATTGTTCATCACTAAGAGCTTTTTTCTGTTTCTCTTCTTCACAGCACCTCCAATTCCTCGCTTGGCTGGTCTATTACAATTGGTGCCAGCACACCATTCACTCGCTTCGAACGGATTGGATACTTCATCTTTGTGTGGGTATTCAAGCAGGTTCTTAGTCATACTTTTTATTTCCAATCATGTCTCACATGTGGGATAATAGTGATTTATATAATGGGAAAATTAAAAATTTAGAACGGGAACTCATACGGAAAGGAAATATAGCTTCAATGTACCATTTGCCACTTTCTGTCACTATTTTGGATAATGGCGACCGAAGATTACAGTTCCTTAAGCCATACTTTGATACTAAAAGTAAAAATTGAGGGCGCTTACACACGCTTGCAGATCAGCAGATTGCATGCAGAAAGTTCACAAGAGTGAAAGAGACAGGTTGTTCTCCATCTCTTTCACTCTTGTGAACTTTCTGCATGCGATTAGGCATTTTCACTTCATAGTCAGCTAGCTTCACTTCATTAATGGCTGAGAGGAAAACAATTCTGTGAGATAATTTTTTTGTAACATGTGTATTTTATGATGTTTTGGGTTATTTCAAGAGGTTCGTTGAAAACTATGTCATTAGTCCTGGCAAACGAAAAGCTATACAAATAAAAAACTCTCTCTCTCTCTCTCTCTCTCTCTCTTTCTCTCTTCCTAAAAAGTGGGAGGAAACGATTTCTGAAATCTGCTCATGCCTTGAGAGTTTTCGAGTTAAAAAATACGTTTTCTTTACATTCAATTTTTACATTCAATCATTAAAAATAAGTTTAAGTCCAAAAATCGCTTTCAAGTTTACGTATTTGTTTCAAGTTTACATTGGTGTCACGTATACTGATATTTAAAATTTTCCCATCGGTATTCATGTGCATCCTGCGCATCAGCTGCTGCGCACGAGTTACACGTTTTTCGTGGTTAAATTCAGCAAAAATATATGATATTATTAACTTAAATAACTACAGTGCATAATAAGATTGTTAGTTACTCAAAAATAGGTTTTGAAAATCTGAAGATTTTTTTTAGAAATCTGAAGAATTTCTTCAAAATTATCTACGGATTTCTGAAGAAAAATGGGGGAAAGCTGAAGATTTATATTTTGGCCACCTGGCAGCACTGGTTCATTGAATTGGATGCTTACCTATACTCTGCAGGGAACCGCACAGAAGCAGACCCCATTTTCATCAAGACTTCGCTGTTGGGGGCGACCTAGCAGTGGACACCCGTCACCCTTTTTTTGGTTTTTTTTTCTTTTAAATTTTGATTCGTCTCGATATCTTCATTTAAGGCGTGGATAATTTTTTCTTGCATTATCAATACTGGTGACCACAATTTTATACAATATTTTTGCGACTTGAGGAACGGCTGAAAGTTGACCTTCAACATTTAGGCACTGTCAACAGTATTTTTCTATTGTTTTGTTTTTCTCACAAGAACAAAAAATTTTTCACTGATATACGAGGAACGCAGTTGAACAGGTAGAGAGATTTTGAATCAGCTTTGCTAAATGCAAACTCTGTGCGATTTTTTTTGGCGGAGACAGAGCTACTTTTTCCAAGTGTCAAGACTTTCTGTCCCGATATTAGTTGTAATTAGATGTAATATTTTATCAAAAATTTGGCGAATAAATCTATTTTGATAGGTTTGAACATAACTATAATCTATTTACTTATCTTCCTCTTCTTTTAGAAAATCAGTTTTATTATTTAACCTTATAACGTATTTCTTAATTAAAAGTCATTAAAGTAGATTCATAGAAGTTAATTATGCTTTCAGCAGTAGTCTAGAATCTAGGAAGCCATAAGTACAGCTTCAAATACGGCGCCATACAGTCTACAAAACTCCAGCAACTCTGCATGAGTTTACAACTCCCTGAAATACGATATTTGTCAATCTATTCCTTATCTTCCATTCCTAGACTTTGAACAAACACATTCTGGAATAATGAGACTGACAGAATACAGAATGTAATAAGACTTGGACATGTAAGTATTACATTCATACAATGAATTTTACTAATTTGAATTATATAATAATTCTACTACAAAAAAAATTAATTAAAAAAAAAATGTATTGCCTTAAATTTACAGAAAATGCATATGGATGGAGCATATGCCAAGTTTGTGGAAGAGAAAAAGTGGAATTTAGGAAACGTTCCCTCCGAACTTATAATTCAAAAAATACTAAAGTTGAATGTGCGGAAATTACGGACAATGTCCGCACAGTAAGTACTACAAAAAAACGTATAAAATAATAATGAATGTTTGAAAAAAATGAACATGGATGGCCTGAGACATTATGGACTTGGGTCTATTACAGACGGAGAATATAAAATCATCATAAGAATGACAGATGCAACACAATTGCCAGAGTGAAAAAAGGGATCAGCAGTATTAATAAAAGGATACTTTCTGTTTTTATAAAGATGGAGTTCATGGTTGGTGTGAAAGGTAAAAATTTGATTGTTTACCAGGGGTACAATATCCGGCTTTCTGAAATAAACAAAGATAACACTGAACGATGGCCTTGTCTTAAAAAAACTTGTAAAGCTTTTATTAAACTCAACGCGGAAAAAGACATAATTGACAGCCCAACTGACCACAATCATGAAGCGGACAGTGATGAAGTTTCCAATCGACAAAAAATTAGCAATTCAGTCAAAAGAAAAGAAGCGAATAATCTTGCAGGAAGACCATCTAAATTTATACATGAAGAATTAAAAACTAATTATGTTCCAGATTTGAACACTGATGATGTTACTTGCATTCGCAATAACATGAGCCATTCACGAAAATCATTAGTGAAAAAATTGCCGAAAAAGTTGTCAGAGGTACATGATGTCCTAGACAGCATTAAAATCGAGAGCATTGAAAAAGAAAACTTTTTTCTTGCAAATGATAGAAAAGGAAAGATTGTTATGTTTTCTACCATTTTTAATTCAACTTTTTTGTGTAACCTTGCCATTATTTTTGTTGATTGAACGTTTTATAGCTGTCCTGAACAATTTAGTCAAATTTTTTCGATTCTCAGGTTGCATAACAATTTATATATGGTTTTGGCTACCTTCTTACTTCTGACAATCACAATCCACAAATAATTTACGTAGACTTTGAAATTGGCATTCTGGGTAGTTCCGGCTCGTGGCAGGTTGCACAAGTTACTGCGATGATGACTTTTGAGCGATGTGCCTCATCGTTTATGGTAGGGATACAATTAAGAAGGGATTTTTGCTGATTGGAAGAATGTAGATAAAGGTGGAAGGAAAAATCCGTGAGACTAGAAGCGGCGTATGCCAGTTTGTCCAGCCACGTGGCTAAATTTCCTAATGTAGACCTTTTGCACCTGCAAGGCAGGAACCTCGTAAGCGTTTGCGGTCTCAAGAGTCTCAATATTTTTTTATGATTACCGAAGTCAGTACCGCAGTCAAGTCGATTAGCGAAGAGCGTACGGCGAGGAGCGAGATGCACCTATGTAAGGAGAGTATGGGAAGAGAAGGAAGAAGAGAGTAAAGTGGTCGAGGCTTCCTATACAGCCCGGTCATACGCGATAAAGAGACGGCTCGTTCTTCCTACCTTCTTTCGCTTTTTAGTACTTATAGCCATGGGGGTAGCTTATGTAACTACCCTGTTCATCAATTCAGCGATTCCCAAAATACTGCCGACGGTCACGTCCCCGACCGCGATCGAGGGAAACCACCCCGGGCTGGACAGCCGCCGCAGGGGGATGCCACCCCGGGCCCGACAACTCGGCAGCCCCCCGCTGTCAGCAGACGGCTACTTTCGTTTACCTGCTATGATGACCTTTTCATTGTCATAAGTTTAAGGCCTGTTCCAATAACTAAAAAATTTCCTGATTTAATTTCAAGAAAATGAAAAAAAAGTTTATGAAAGTCGATTAATATTTCCAGGAATAAAGTAAATCTTTGAGTGCATGCAAAATTAAAAGAACTCTCAACCACTGGCTCAAATCCTCACAATGGAGAGGTCCCTGTGCTTCTTTGCGTGCTTCAGCCACTCAATCCCGTGAGGCTGCAGGTCGCTATCCCTTATGTCAGTCCCGTGTTGGTGCCTCACTATACCTGAAAAGAATAATAAGAAATAAATTATTCTTCAATAGACCGGCGTAATCAAAATAGCATATATGTTAATAAATAAAATATTTACTTTTGATCATTTTCGCGATATTGGTACGCGCTTGAAGGCCCTGGGATTTGGTTGTGCGTCCGCACCAGGTCCAGCTAACCGCTAGGCGGTTGGTAAATAGCTTTCCCAATATACCATAAACTGTTTTTTTCACGGTCCCTCCGCCAAGGCCGTCAAACGCTCGATACTGAAAAATACAAGAATAAACAAGGAATTAGTAACAATAAAAACATTTTCAGTGTCCACAACTATATTTATGAAATTATATTATTTAGATATAAATATCTACCTACCGCTAACTTTTTAAACTCTGCATTTTGCAGCAGAGTATTGAAATTGTCTATGTCAGCCATGCTTTCGGCCGGCAACATAGACAGTACTGCGTTGGTGGAAAACCCATCCTCACAATTATGCCACGCTTGCTCGGCAGCATTATTTTTATTTACATTTTTTAAAACTTCGACCCTCAGACCTTCTTGATTTCTGATCAAGGTTTCTGCCAATCCTGGAAGAACAATACAAATTAAAATGGCATATACGTCATAGTATTATATATGTATGTGTGTAAGAGTATGTTTGTGAGTGTGTGTATTCAAAGAATTAAATTATATTCAATAAATCTTACTCTTGAACTCCCCCTTACTCGTGTGGATCTGATCGCCAATGCGGTCATCGATCATTTCCTCCTCATGACTTATCATGTCTTCCCTTATAACTTCATTTTGAGTGCAATTCATGGGACTTGTTTCTGTGTCAGATGAATGACGACCCCGACTGTCGTCTTTTTTGAAACGTTTCGTCCCAGAAATTGCACTCAAAATGGTGCACTTCGTCGTACACTCCGTTATTTTTTTTATTTCAGGACGAAGTTGATTCGGCCCGGGATACGTTTTCCTACTTTTGTCGATTTCCTTGTATTGAAATGATGATGAGGGTTCAGATTGATCATCCTCAACCTGTGAACCTTCTTCATTCCCATCTTCTGATAGATTGGATTCCGAATCAGTAAAAATTTTTCTTTTCCGGCTGGCCCGTGTCCGTTTTGCCGCTTCGTCGGCATTTCCATCATTCGTTTTAATTTCTTCACTCCCGATATCCACAATTATTTTGCTCAATTGAATGGACTCCTCCATTTTGCCTACGCAATGAAATAATACATAATAAAATAATAAAAATATTCTTCACCTTCTTTAACTATTTCTTACATTTGAGGGAACTCTCTCAAAATACCGTAAAGTCTACAAATATTGACCGACATAGACAAAAAAAATATTTAAAAAAGGCTGATAAGTTTTTTAATAGAGCTGTCGAGTCTAATTTTCCAATTAGGCTTTCAATTTTTCATAAGAAACAAATATGACGAAAAAAATGGCTATTTTTTCTATTTGACTCTCCCGGTGCTCGTCGATATCAGAGAAATTGTTGAAATCGCGTAAGTTTCATAGAGTAACATTAGTTAAAGATTTTCCAATATTATATAATAAACAAAAACAATGTTCATAACAAGCTCATTTGTTGGAAGAATGATTTCGACGATTTTTTATAATTTTACGTTTTTTTAAGTTATATTGCAAAATTCATAATTTTTTGATCAATTTCATCATTTTTTAAATAAATTTAATAAACGAATGCATTATTGGGGCATCTGTCAACGGAAAAATGTTTTTTTTTTACGATGACAGTCTTTTTAATTGGGAACTTAATGATAATTTCATTAATACTCATACTCAGTTAATAAATTCTACGATGTTTTAATGAAATTTATGAAACGTATTCGTTCATTAAATTTGTTTAAAAAGTTATAAAATTGACGAAAAAATTATAAAGTTTTCTGAAATTATCAAAAAGTTCCTAATTCCAAAAGTTGACATAAAAAATACGAATATTTCTGTCGATGAATGTCTGATTAATGCATTTGTTTATTGAATTTGTTCGAAAAAATCATAAAATTTAGCAGTTCATTATAAATGTTGCTGAAATTGTAATGAAATTACCAAATGGAAGGAATGGCACTGAAAAAAACGATTTTTTATGTTGACAATTGTCCGAATAATACATTTGCTTATTAAAATTCCTTACAAAATCATGAGACTTATTATCAAATTATGAGTTTCGCTGAAATTATTATACAGTTTCTAATTAAAAACATTGACATAAAAACAACGAATTTTTCTGTCCAAAAATGCCTGATTAATGCATGATATAATATCGATTTTAATTTTAAACAAACAGTTAAAGTTCTCCAAAAGAGATGAATTTTTTACAAAAATTAGTTAAATCCTCATACAAAAAAGATTAATTTTCAACTAGTTGCATTTTTTTCAGCAAAATATGAAATTTTTCCACACTATTTTGGAACCTACATGAAATTGAAAATGCATCTCTTCCGTTGGATATTTAACTGCTTCTGGTTGAAAATGATCGTTTTCAGTTTCAATAGAAAATTATTCTTCTAGGTGACTTGAATCTACGTTTCAAAAAGTTAAATAATTTTGTAAGTGGTTTTTTTTTGCCTAAAAATTCACATGTTTTGTTGAAACTTATTCTTGTTGAAAATTAATATTTTCGTTGATGATGCATTAGTTATTATTATTATTTCCGTGAATGATGTAAGATAAAATAGATGAATTATGACGTATCTTATTAACAAGTTTACAAATTTCTATTTTTATTGTTTAAGTAGAGCTTGAAATGTTTCACAATCTTATGTTTGAAGTTCTGGTACTTTCCGTAAATGAAATGTTTGCTCATGGCTTTCTAAACAAGAAAAAGTGCCTGATAATTTAGAAGAGAAAATGATATAGCTACTAACGTATGTATATATACTGGGACGGTTTCAAGAAAATTTATTAGTTACGCCCTTATCAAAATTTGTCACAACTTGGTTTCTGTTATTTTAAGAAAATGTGGACCCTCATTTCTACTCTATTTTTCATCCTGGGGATGTTTCCGAAACCTATCGGTAAGTCTGATAATATATCTTTAATAGAAAAAAATTTTCGAATGAAAAAAATTCCATTGATTTCTGTAAAATTGGAATGAATTGTATTGTATATTTATTATAGTCTCTCCCTTTTACGGATTTGAGAGTCTTCAAAAGACCATTACAAAGTTTCTCCTTACAAACATATCAGCCTAACTTAACCTACTGCGGAAACGGAAGCCCTACCTCTACTCTACTTCAACCTCTTTCCTATGCTACAGTCACAAAGACCTTCGTTTACCCTAACCGTCATCTTGTCTAATTGCACCTTCCAAAAATCAGCTTATTGTCTCTACCTCCTTTCCCTTTCTTCGCTCTCTTCTCTTTACCTCTCACTACTAGCAGTGACAAACAACTCCCGCCTCCTAATCTTTAAAAAAAACAAAAAATTTTCCTTCCTTACCGCTTTTCACTCCCAGATGTACATCACATCCTATCCCTCACTTCGATCCACTCTCATTCCACACATACTTTCACAATAACCATCAACCACCTTGCTCTGCTTTTCACTTAAACTTTATCACCATTCTCTGATTCTTCCTTCTCTTCTTATCCTAGTAATTCTCTTCTTTCTCCTCTAGCCGAATCACCTCCATTCTCGTCCTACTCCCAGTCCCGTCATATACATGGTGCCCCAGCACTTCTCCTTCTTACTACATCTCATCCACTCACAACTTTCCAATTCTTCCACTTCTGCACACACGATCTTCTTCTCCTCCCCACCTTACTCCGTTGCGTTTGTCCTCTTCTCTTCCTGTTTTCTCGCTGTCTTCTTCTCCATCGTGCCCATCACTATCATTTCGCCTTCCTGCTCGCTCCACTGCCAAATCGTCTCCCCCACTCTCGCCTTCATGGATCTCAGGTCTACTTCCACTCCCTCTTTTTATATCCTTTTCTTCTCTCTTCTTAGCCAATCTTGTATTTCCTCCTCCCTCTCGGTCAAATCCTCTTCCATCCACAGCCCTGATCCTTTCAGCTTTCCTTTCGCGTTCAGCAGATCCCTCTTATTCTCCCAAGTTCTTAATTGGAGCCGTATTCCACCGCCTATCTTCTTCTAGTTCTCTGCCTTCGCCACGATTTTAGTATGCGCGGCCAAGAATCCCACCGCGTTCGTCAGATCGTTGTCTTCCTTCGAAAGTCCTAGCACTTTCAAGTTTCTTCTCCTTTCAGCTCTCTCTTTCTTCTCCCTCTCCCACTCTTCCTCCGTCAGCTTGTTCGGTTGATTCATCCACGTTCTATACTCTTCTCCAGTTTGGCATCCCACCTCTCTTACTTCTCTTTCTTCCTTCTTGCTCTCCATTTTTTCACCGAGTTTCTCCAACTTAGACACCAGTTTGTTGAGCGTTTCCTCAAAACTCCTCGTGTCTGTCTCCCTCTCGCTTCTCATTATTACTCTCTCTCTATCTCCCATTCCATTTTCAGGTCATCTATACATTTGTCCTGCCTTGCTTCCAATCTTCCCACTGCTTTCTTCCACACTTTTACTATCACATCCTCCGCTTCCCTCACTTTCTTCACTTCGTCAACGATTTCAGTTTGTCCGTCCGTGTGCTAGCACTTCTTTTACAATTCACTTCTTTCTCACACCGTCTGACTCTCACTCAGCCCAGCTGATCTTCCAAACCCTTTCACCGTGTTCTCGTGACTAATAACTCGAATCAGACTCTTAACTCCAGGTTGCCACACTCTGCACTAGACGGCACTAGCACTGCTCATATCCTTCAGCGTCCTTCCGGTCCGAACCTAACCTCTTTATGTCGGCGTGCCCTTTTTTCTTCGTCCACTTTTAACTTTTCCGTTTCACTTCTACTCTCACATTCACTTCCACTGGACCCAGACACCTTTCTTTACCTTCTCACTACTTTTGTACACCTTTCCTCTCCCTTTTTCAATTCAAATATTTCGAAACTCACTCTGGCACCTCACACTCACGTCCACCTTTTCTCTACGTCGAACCGGAAGTACCAATTTTCAACTTATAATTTCTCTTTGCAGAATTAGCGTTCAGAAGTTGCTGCGGAGCAGGCCCTTCTGTAATCAAACTTCCTCCTGAACTATATGAAAAATTCGCAGATCGAGGCCATACAGAAGTAGTAATAGATGCGTCTCGAAAGTACATCATTGGATATCCCGAACTAGGACCAGAAAATAAATATGTTTTAGTTTCATTCACCGAATTTAAAGCAAAGAAAGAACATAAAGTTAAATACTGCCTGAAGAGCAAATCTTTCATGATATCTGAAGCAATAGGGAATTACGATCCTATAAATATTCAATTCTATCAGGAATTTCGATCTAAATACCTTCGTACTCTCGTATCTGCGTAAAGCATTGTTCCTCGACTTGATTTCATCAGCCAATTAATATCTACTTACTGAAGCGAAATTTAATCCTATTCCTTTAATAAATCGATATTTGTATATCAATCAATCATCTTTCGGAATGTACGTCTGAAAAGACTAGTTCAAATTCCCTGAATTCTTTGAATATTGTGATTTTTTGTAATCCCTTGAACACCCCGAATTCAGAGAATTGAGAGGAATTTAGACATATGAGGGAATTCAGAGGAATTCAGACATATCAGGGAACTAGGGGAAATTCAGTAACTGGCTGCTCTCGAGAAAGGTTTTTCTGAAGTTTTCCTCTTCCTTGGCCAAAAATCCAAGCAAATGCGAGCACTTCTTATAAGAATCCGGCTGCAGTCGGTAGAAGATACTTCGTAAGGTTAGGTTCTTTACATGTGAATGCTCAACAAGTATGTAAATGTGTGTAATAAAATAAAAAACCTGAAAAAATATTGAATTTGTAATTCATCATTTTGCATTCGTTTGTAATTTCTCTTTTAAACCAAACAATAAATGGCATATTTGGTGGTTGAATGTAGGGTTAATCCGTTCCCTGAATATTTGAGTTGTAGGTTTTTATCATAATATTTTTTATACCTCCGTTTTGCAACTTCACGTCGAAAATGAACCATGGGTTCTGTGGTAACCAACTTATTGAGGATATTGTCAACCAATTGGACGTAGGTAATGGGAATCTGTCCATCAGCAAATTCGGAAGGAAAAATTGATTTTCGACCGAATACTACTACCCGTGTAAAAATATTTCGTCTTGGATTTTATCTTGATGACGGGCAATTGAGACATGTCCAATACTTGTCGAAGACGTTTGGAAAGTCTAGCTCATGAGACCGGGTGAGACTATTTTCTGTGTCTTAGAGACAAAAATGACGTCTTGAGCCCCTGTTTTATTACACTGACCCCCAACGCGACGCTGATTTTTATGGCTCTGAGACATCGGTTCTTGTCCACAAAACATTCTTTTTCGTATAGAAGAGATTTCCTAAAGAAATAATAATATCTGAAGACTTTATTGACCTATTTTCAAAATGTAAAACAGCAGAGCTATTTTTAGTTTCTGCCGAAAAATGATCCATGATTTATTCAAGCCCAACCATTTTCTTGAAACCTGTGAGAAATGATGATGAGAAGAAATTCCATTACAAAAACTAAAATTGTTAAAATAGTTGTTTCTCATAAGTTTTAAACATTTTTCATCAAAAATATTTTTTTTCATTTCATAAGACATCACAGATAATATCATTTTAATTCTTAAAATCATAGAAATCTTTTTTTCCAGAGATCTGATTTTGAGCACGGCATTACCCTAAAAACCATTTTTATGGATGTTTTGGTTCGGCGCCATTCGGGACAATTCGTGATATGCGGGATACTTAAATGTAGTATGGAAAAAGAACTTTGAAATGCCAATAACTCATGTAAAATTCAGTTTATTATTAATGACTGAATGTACTAACACTGGAAAGTTAATAATATTTAATTGGTGGAATACACATCTCGTAAACACGTGGCTTGAAATCTTTTTTGTTTGCAGTTGCAATAAATCCTTCAAAGTCTACAAATTCGTACAAAAGAATTTTTCTGCAGATAATGAAGTGGCGTGAAATTGTGATTTATAATTACATTACATTAATTACATCATATTACATTACATTACATAAATTACAAGCTTCAAATTAATGTTCAATAAAAATGAACGTAGAAAAAATTATGTGGTATAAATATATATATGATAAAAATGTATAATGTAAGAAGCATATTTATAATAGGAGAAAATCGTCTCCAGTTGAAAGTCATCTGCACAAAATCCTTTTGTCTAAATAACTGGAACGCTTGGTAAGATAAAAGTAATGATGCCTTTTTAAATTTAAGTAGAGAGAATTTTCTCCCATTTTAAATGTCCCTAAATCGTTTTCTATGTTCATTTTGATTGAACAGTAATTTGAAATTCATGACATAATATTATTGGTATAATATTAATATTACTCATTACTTAGAACTAGTAATATTATTTACACGAATATTTCATTATTTGTATTATTTACACAACATTTATTTACAATATTTCATATTGAACAAGGCTCTATGGGCTAGGTGGAGTTGTTGAACTTGAAGAGGTTGATGAAGGTTGTAATTGTGATCGTTCTGATAAGTGTGTTTTTTGTGGTTGTTGTGGTGGACATAGTTGAGATAAAGTGGACGGGATGTTGTGACCGGCTGGATAAGGATAATGTGGGTAAAAGTAGGGTGGATATGGATTTGGCATCGAAGGATTTGGATTGGATGAGGACGGATGTCCAGAGACTGAACCGCTCGGGACGAAAGGGTTGGGAACAGGAATATTTTGTGGGTAAGGGTAGAAAGTAGGTGGAAATAGATTGGGGGCTTGATTTGGGTGATATTGATTTTGGTGATATTGAATTGGGTGATATTGAATTGGGTGATATTGATTTGGGAGACATTGATTTGGGTGAGGTTGACTTAATGTCTTTGTGAGGGTGCTGTCAATATTCTTCGCTGGTTTCGCTGGTTTTGCAGCCTTCTTTTCGGAAAAATCTCCAAGAGATTCCTGCTGCTCCTTACTCCTTGACGCGCTGCACATGATGACGATACAGCGAGAAAATGGGTGCTTATTGAATCCGCCCTTATCCGTATGCCGTTTCCTGAGGAGTTCTGAAAGAGGAAAACCCAAACCATTATTGACAATGTTGTAAACAATAGTTTATTGAAAATTTGGCTGAGTTACGCCCGCGCCGGTGAATTCGTGGACCGAAGTGTTGAAAGAGAACATGGCATACGGTAGCCACAAATCCCAGTCCGATTTCCCACAATAATGACGAAGGTATTCCACAAAAGTGTAGTGACTTCTTTCAAGAGCTTCTAGAGATTGTGGATGGTAAACAGATGATTTATATTGAGTAATTTTGAAAAGTCCCGCTAAACCTGCCATAATTTCACTCATTAATTGTGGTCCTTGGTCCGTCTGACTTGATTCGGGGCATCCGAATCGGCATATGAAATGCTCGGACCTGAATATTTTGATAAACAGTCTGGCCAAGTTAACATATATTCGTTTTTTGAATCTGACTTGGGTATTGGACCAACCAAGTCCATTTGAAGTTTATCAAAAACTCTGGAAGCTGTATCCGTACTACACATAAGCAATTTCGTTTTAACCATGACTAACTTTTCCTCTTGTCAAGAATCGAAGGTTTTGACATAATTCTAAGCATCTTCTTTTAACCATTTTCTTTTTGATCACCTATTACAGAATCGTGACTTTCTTTAAGAATTTGATGCCTTTGCTAAAAAGGTTAAAATATTTGTTATTTTTATGCCTTAACGAAATTACCTGTCCGATCCCTACCTTTTCATTTTTCAAATCTTGTAATTTAATAATTGCATCATCACCTATCAAATCTCGACCTACCTTTAGCATCCTGTCCACTATTTTGTATTCGAAGGATCTTCTTCTTAAGTTATAGTTATTGATTCCACTTTTTCTGTATTACGTTCGTCAATAGTCAGGCAAATTTTTCAAACAGTGCAGTGATCATCAGAGTTCAGACTGTTCCGCAAACCACTTTAGCCATGTTTTTCAGCAAGCACTAATGTTTTAATTGCATGATGAGTAATTCTGGTCCCTCTAAATTGTACATAATAACGCCATAAATCGTAAGCAATTTTGCTAATTCAGCACGGAAGAAAAATAGATTAATTAAATATAAATAATTTCGTAGTACGAACGAAATAGCCTAATCATATTGGTAAATATAATATAGTTCATTGAGATCCTAGAACGACAGGATATTATCTACGATCTGGACAACTTTACAGAAGAGCCTTTTCAAAATTGGGTAGTTTGCACATGTAGACGTTCACTGATAATAAAAAGAATATTTTTTTCGCTTGTTCCCGTAAAGAATGATTAGAACACTATACAGTATTAAACTTTGGAAATGCTAAAACTTTAGAGTAATTATTTAAATTTTAAGATAGAACTTTTCGGCTCAAAAATATGGCAAATTGCATCGAGATAGCACATTGACGCTTTGTGAAATCAATAGTTGTCTTGTTCGAAAAATGAATCCTTTTTTTTAAGCTTTCGTCAGTTTGACGTTGGAAACCATCTTGAATTTCGCACTGATTATCATCATTTTTTATTTGCCTGATTGTGATCTGGCAATGTAGCAGCAGATAGCGCCTTGTGTATCTTCAGATTTTTATTGTGCATTATTATTTTTTTTTTCAAACCTGTTCTCGGGTGAACCCGGTTTCCATCGTAGCCAAGTGATCGCAATTTTGTGGTCAAAAGTCAAGGTTTGAACTTGAATCAATTTAATATATTTTTGAGTTTCAAACACCTTGAAGTATCTGTATTTGGAGTTTCTTATAGATCAGATGCCCTGTGTTTCGTTGATAAATAGTCAAAGTCGAAAAATGGAACTCGATTTTCGATACTTGGCGACTAAAAAGAAGGGATACAATTTTATGATATTTATTGAGAAGTAATCGCTCTTTGATTTTTTTTAAATTCAGTTTGGATTAATACATCCAGGAAATGGCAAGGAAGCTACATAACTTATCTAAAATTTTAAAATTCATATGTTTTTTTACAAAATATTCCATTTTTCCCGGCAACGTGTGCTGCGACAAACTTCATTCCCTCGCTGGCGGAGTTCGGGACACATGGTCCGAACAGATGATGATAAAAGTAGCATTTTTGAGGTGACAATCTTCAAATCTGGAGATGCCTTCTCCTGGTTGCACCCCATCGCTTTTCTTCCCTGATACCGTTTCAATTGTCTGAGCCTGGACGCCATCGAGTTTAGTTGTAGGAAATCCCTCGAAGACTATAGCCATCTTCAGCTGACTCTGAAGAGGTGGGCTGTAAGAGTGTTCGATCTCTCAGCAGCACCTTCTTCTGCTCCCTGGCTGTGTTTGATGAGCTGTTATCAGAATGTGGCCTTTTTGGAATCTTCATTTGGCTGGTCGTAGCGTCCGATTGACTTAATCCTTGTCGTTTTAACCTCTTGTTTGCAGCTTGGGCTAATTTAGCTCTTCGTGGTCTTACCATTTGGTTTGACAATCCCACCGCCCCCGGCGTCAGCATTGCATGTAGTGGACTTCTCCTGGGTGTTTTATTCTTGTCGTGGAAAAGAATTCATTTTTTTTCTCCTATTAGCTAGTGAAATATTTTGTTAGTCCCTGCAGAGACGCCGCTTGAAGATACAATTTCCTGGTACCATTCACCCTCCGGCACGGTAATTCACGCCTTAGATTGGAGGCGTTCTTTGCGGTCGCATCCTTAGTACATTGTCCGCAACTCCTTATTTAGCTTTGTAACCATATTCATCAGGAACCCGGGATACAGTAACCCCCCATCCGCAACCCGAGGATGCGCCAGGTGGCTTGGTCAAAGGCCTCAGCTGGAGAATTGTGCATATTTCATTTACTAAATTTCACCTATTTATACCACGTATTTTACAATAACACGAAAATTACGCAAAGAGCGTCTTGAATTATTTCACATTTATTTTCTATTCAAGATCATATAAATTAAAATAACTCATTTTATCCCAAGGAGCTGAAAGTTATGCTAAGCGTAAGAACAGATACGTTTAAAATGCGGAACGTTGGATAAAGGACCTAAACTCAACCTTCAGTCTTTCCATGCTAATATGAAATTTAGTATTATATTATTACGGGCATTACTCGGAAACGTGTGAGAAAAGAGCAAACAAAACTAAAACGAACACCACTTATTGTTTTAGGGATGATTTTTAATTTCTTTCTCTAATGAATCCATTAATTCCGTTTGTATAGAGTGCGGCACAGAAACTTGCTGATTTGTGTTTGGCGCCAAGCGGCGATAAGTGGTCGGATGAAGGTGCGGAGGCTCTCATTCAGTAGGGGACGTCCTGAAGTTTCGTTTCCCCAATACTCAGTCGACATCATGCATTGGGCGAAGGAGCAGCGCGCATTTGCCTGCGAGGCCTACTTTTCCAAACGTCGTTCCTTCATCGCCACTCGACGTGCCTTCCGTATTCAGTTCAACATCCATCCTGCAGTTTCCGTTCCTGGCCAGCAGTCAGGTTTTCCAACCCTGAATGTTTCCCAATTTATAATTTTGAGACCGAATTTGGTTCATTTTGAGAGTCGCGGATCCTTCGACCGAACTTACAACCACCTGTCTAATCAACTTTTTTGCTCTCCTCTATTTGCTCAGAATAAATAGTAATAAGCAAATTAATTACAATAAGATTTACCTAATTTTTCATTTTTCTTTATTTAGTCACAGGTATTAGCGATTTAGAATCAAATTAGTAGTTCGTACTCCAATATGCAAAGCTGAGGTTAGGCATGATCAATACGACATGCAAACTAAAGCCGAGATGTAACGACCAATTCATGAGAGCCTACATGTACATTGAAACCTGAGCATTACAAATTATTCGAATTAGAGCATTTGGACAATAATGTACACACAGATTTAAAAAAAAAATCAATCAAAATAAATTGTTAAAATTAATTTCAGGAGGAATAATGAGCAATAAGTAGGACTTCGTAACATTTTAAAAAACCCGAATCTGATGGGTCAGTTCGATGTTTTCCGGATCGGCTCGACCAAGTCTGATTTCGCCCTTACGAAAAGATATGACAGGTAAAAAATGACAGGTGTGTCATTTTTTCCCTGTCATTTTTTTTCTGTCATTTTTTCGCGACCACAAGAAAACGACAGGCAAAATGACAGGAAAACGACAGCCGAAAATGACTGGCCCTGATTGGCCATAATTTATTATAATATCGTGTAACTTTGTAAATCATCGACGACTTGCAGACTTATTCGTAAGCCATTTGAACTTTCCTGTGAAGCTTAAAAATTCATTAGCAAAATAAAACTAGTATGGAAATTTTCATGATGAAACACCTCTTTGTAGCCTGTTGCTAATTCCGGACTATCTTTCCAACACATAAATTGTGGAATGTGTTCCATTTGCCATTTTAATGCCTTCTTCTCCTTACAAAGGACTAAACTTCAGTACCACGGGCAACAATTTCAGATTATTTTCAACTTTCTTCATCCCCCAAGAAGTTCAATGCGTGCTCCTAATTCCATGATCCAACAAAGAATGGTCTCGCCACGCGCATCTAAAAAAAAGTGAACCAATCAAAAGGTCCGTAGGATGCGCGTGGCGGAACCATTCTTTGTTGGATCATGGAATTAGGAGCATGCATTGAACTTCTTCGGGGATGAAGAAAGTTGAAAATAATCTGAAATAGTTGCCCGTGGTACTGAAGTTTAGTCCTTTGTAAGGAGAAGAAGACATTGAAATGGCAAATCGAACACATTCCACAATGTATGTGTTTGAAGATAATTCGGAATTAGCAACAGGCTACAGAAAGGTGTTTCATCATGAAAATTCCCATAATAATTTTCTCTTGCTAATGATTTTTTAAGCATTACAGGAAAGTTCAAATAAGTCTGTCAGTCGTCGAGAATTTATGTTACACAATATTATTATAAATTATGGCCAATTAGGGCCAGTCATTTTCGGCTGTCGTTTTCCTGTCATTTTGCCTGTCGTTTCCCTGTCATTTTCTTGTGGTCGCGAAAAAATGACCCTGTCATATCTTTTCGTAAGGGTGGATACGCAACCCAGCCCGAAAACCCGAATAATGGCCTAAAAGTTCAACGACAAAATGTCTTTAATTCTGGTAAATTCCGGTAATTTGGGCGGTCATTTATATTGACTCGCCATAAACTATCAAAATTTTCTAAACATTTTAAACATTTTCAAATTGAACATTCAAGCTGGTTCGGGTTTTCAAGCCATCTTGGGCTTTTGTGTTTTCGGGCTTAGTTACAAACCAGATACAAATATTAACTATATCTTACTGATCAACAATATTTAAAAACATTCTTTTTGTGTTTTTAAGGCTATTGGACTAAAGCTTTAAACTACAAATTCAATCACCTCATTTTTATAAATATCTACACGAATGAAATATTTTATAGATACTAAGTGCATGTAAAGGGAAAAGCTGTTCAATTCAATACTTTTGGCTCGAATTTTCGTGTGGAATGAAATTTTCGAGTGATATAAACTGAACTAACCTGAACATTATAAAATTTAATTTCGCGCAAAAATTATTAAAGTAAACAATTTTTTCCTCTGCACACACTTCCATTTGAAAAGGGAGTATTGCTTTGTATTCAGAACGTATTTAATGCTAGTATTCATTAAGTTAAATGAGCCTGTTGAAGTTTAATTTTAGAGCTTCAATCCAACAACCTTAGATGGATATTTCCATTAGATTTGAAATTTAATAGACCAAGTAGGATTAAAACTTCTATAAATCCTACTTTGGATATTTGAATATCCCATAAGCGTCCCATATACTATTATTCCTGGGATATTCATAAGACAACGTGGGAGATAAATGGGATCAAATGGGATATCCTGGTATATTATATTGCTGTGAGGGACTATTTTCGAATTTTTTTTTTGGCAAAATATTGTAGCCAACATTGTGTTTTTTAATTTGGATTTCAAATTTTAAATCAGCTATCTGGAAAACCCCATGTACAGTAAATTTGATTCATATTTTCTTATTTATCGAGATCTTGTACGACTCATTAGAAGTATTTTTTTAAAGATCGGTTCATTTTTTTGAGATTTTGGGCGTCACATTGAAAGTAAGTTTCATTTTGATCGAATCGTTTTTCCGAATTTTCGCGTCCGACATTGGAACCGCCATTTTGTTTTTGAAGATTGGAATTTCGAATTAAAAATCGCATTTTCGTGCCCATCGCGAATACCGACCGAACTGGCAACCGGAGTTGACATTTAGTAGGAATTTTTCTTTTTGCATCGTTTATTCTCAAAATTTCTCTTTGAATAAAGTACGTAAACGTACTGTCTTCTTATACATTTTTCAAAGTTTCAGCCCGGTATTTGATTTACAAAAAAATTAGTGATGTACCCGTAGTGAGTGAGTTCGATCTTGTATCGTATAAGTAGTATAAGAAGTATAAGAAACTTGTCAGGAAAAATTGATTGACCCCACTTACATATTGCCATACATGAGTCGAACAAAAGTTGCAGCGAATTGTAACGGGAAGACTGTTGGACTCGAGCTCTAACCTCAAAATCTTATCACCTCACTTTACTGAATAAATACTGGAATTAAATCATTTTTAAACACTGATCAGTACTTTTCAGTACTTTTGCATGAAATGAAATTTTCGAATGGTAACTTCAACTAACCTCAGCATTCAAAACGTTTGTATTACGCAACAATTATGAGAGTAAACACTTTTTCCTACTGTGTTCGCACTTTTATTTAAAACCATAGTACCGATAAGTATTTTAAAAATATCTAATGCTAGTATTTATTGAGTAAAATGAGGCAATTGAATTTTCAGGTTATATAACTTGATTACTTCAGCCTTAAAATGCCGTAAAATGTATCTAGTTTATCTTACCTGATATAAAATGGTTTCAGAAAATGGTTTCTCTGAAAAAATCATTAACACAATAACTTTGCATTTTGTTGAAATAACTGTTTTTTGCTAATTACAAGTTTGGAAAATCTTTAACAAATCTTGATAGCCATATGTAATTTATTTCTTGTGGGTGGATGGACTTTTGGGGATGTTATAATAATAATCCAGAACCGGAGGACCTTTTATAAAAATCAAAGTCGCTATACCTTTGATTTTTTAGAGAGATGATTATATTCCCATGGACTAAGTTCGGAAACTATTCACCGGGTCTTTCCAGCTTTTTACAGTTGAGTTCTTTTGCATGGGTGGGTTTTATGGGGTGTTGGTTGTACATTATATAGCCTAAGGTTCCTCTGAAAAAATCATAAACACAATAACATTGCATTTTGTGGAAAATGCTTAGTTTTGCTAATTACGAATTTGGAAAATCTTTACCAAATCTTTTTTAGCTATATGTAAATTATTTCTTCTGTGTGGGTGGTGTGAGGGGAATGTTATAAGATCAACTCAGAATTAGAAGAAAATGTTGCAGGTTTTATTTATCTATTTTATCAGTCAGTATTTTGCGTTGAATATATTTTTCTTTCTGTTTATCTTATATTTTTGTAAGATAATATTTATTTGTTATGTTTTTCAAGTAATATATTATAACTTATTAAGAATTATTACTCCTACATATGTTTCAATGCTTTTTCTATTTTGAATATGGCGCCAGAAGTCCTTTTAAATCGATTTAGTGATCGATCGGCTCACCAGGCGGCGCTGATTGTACTGTTTCTGTTTACTTTTTTTCGATCTTTAAAAAAATTTTTTATTTTTTAATTTTTTAATATTTATCGCGAGTGTTGACGTTCCGGAGGGACTTTCCCCCTCAAATATGGATATGTGCTTCCTGTGGGGAAAAAAATTGCCCCCTGACATCCTTTCGGTGCGCCAGCATTCGAAACCAATTTTTTGAGGTGAGTTTTGTAGGTTGGAATACCCACTACATGAGCCTTAAAGGACCACGTTTAGTCGCACTTATCCATTTTTTACGTCTTTTTTCGATAACTCTATTTTTTCTGCAAAGTGTACACTGTTCGGCCATTTTGAAATTTTATGGCTCAATGGGAATACTCTATCCTAAGCTACATTCTAGTTTTCTTAAGTGTCGGTTGCCCACAGCCCGGTGGGTGCCGAATGCGTTACAAAATTTTCCAACTTTTCGTGTCACCATAGAGGACTGTTTTATAACTTTTTTAAATTTGTTTTTGTAGTAAACATAGCTAACCATCATTTCTTCATCACTGATGAAGAAATTCGTCCTGAGTTCAACCGTCAGATCGAGCGGGACGATGAAGTTGACGGTCCAGACGCAGGTGAAGCCACCCTAATAGCACCGAAACTTGGGCGAAGCTTGGGTGAATGTTTTCTACAAGCCTCCCAATGTCGGAGCACTGTAATCAAAATATTTCTTATCTACCGACTCTAAGTATCGCTCCGTAATTTGTTCTTATCCATAATCAGTTACATCAATTTTATTAATTTCGAAGGAAAAATTATATTCAGAGGTAGCACAAGCCCCGAAAAGTTTTACATGTATTACAAGTGAGAAAAAATACGCTTTTGGAAATATCACGCAGAATCCTCAATGTAAAACTCTACATTTCTCTTCACAATTAGCCACAAAATGCGATCAAAAGATTACTTTTTCAATATCACCTACATCATTTTCTTTTCTGGGATCCCGAAAAAGTGACAAAAAATTGTTTTGCGACTTGTCAAAGATTCGTCCAACTCGAACTATTTAAAATACCACCAATTCCGCAGTTACACTGATGACAATGACATATTTCAATGATTTCTTAAAACAAATTATTATTTATTTCATGAATTTCATCTTAGAATAGGGTTACAGAGTCGCGGTTTTTGAAAACATTTTTAAGTTTTTGCCCAATTTTCATTGAAAAAGAGGTTATTAATAATTTTTAAGGAATGATTATTCCTTCAGAGGAATTCCTTAAATAAGGAATCCGCAGTGGTGGCGTGCTGAGTCTAACGAATGACAAAACAGTGAGCCCAGTATTAGCTGATCCACTCGTCCGTGTCCGCTCACCAGCTCCTCAAAGCACAACATTCAACAAACAATAAAAACTTACACGTTTACCGAATGATGAGTGACTTTCAGTATTTTTGGGTTGACAGATAGCCTTTTGAGTCGTGTAATATTGAAATTAACACGTCTCCCATGCAACTTGCACTGCTTATCGAGATTACGGTATGATACGAAGCTATGTGCAATACATGCATATCTCTAACGCATGCATGTTGATAATGATTTTGTCCTCTTCCTGTTATCACGGTAAGTATTTATTATTTTTTTATGCTATTTCATACCTTTATTTAACATCCCCTCGTGAAAAAAAGACCAACTTAAGATCACAGTATAGGCAGGTATATTCTTGTCCCGGCATTATTAGGCTCATCACGAGTCATAGATTGTAAAGAGGGCGCTCTGTCTTGTAAGTTTCAACAAAAAGAGATGACGACATGGAGGGAGGGACAGAGTTCCATAAATATGACGGCAACTCGTTGAAGCCCCTAGATCTCGTAAATAATAATAAATCATCCCAGGTTCTTTGGGACTTTTAGGTATAGCTAGTCTGTTGATACAGACAGCTATCCTTATTTAAGAGAGAGAGAGAGAGAGAGAGAGAGAGTGGTGTCTATTTCAATGCCCTAAAATTGATGCAGGAAATAGGCTGAAAGGTAAAAGACCAGAAAAAGACCAAACATGGTTTGAAACTGGTCTTAATGTGATCTTAAGTTGGTCTTTCTTTTCACGAGGGTCTGCAAGGTGTTGCAGTTGATCTCCATAAAAATCTATAGAAAAAAAGTCTTCTTCTACACATATGTACATGTTGGTAATTTTCTTTCGTCCTGTAAAGAAAAAGTACAAAGTTCGTACTTGCATTGCTTGCTCGAAAATATTAGGCTCATGCTTGTAGTATACCTATACTGCAAGCCGCGAAATAATGTAGAAAAAGCTTCACCCTAATCTACCATCGGTACTGTCTCGATTTGGCGCCAGGTATAGGGTGAAGAACTTGGTGGAAAGTACGATTCCTAAGCACTGACTGTACTGTGCTTAATTTATCACAGTTCATGCCAGTGCAGTGCGCAGGCGTCGCAATGCTAAATTCAATTAAAGACATGTTCACTTTTACCTTCATGTACTTGTTCACTCAAGAAAGAAAAAAAATGTCCTCGCAAATGCTGCACCTTCAAGCCAAACAAAGTACTTTTTCTGCAACACTGGCATTTTCAACCAAAAAATATGTATTACCAAAGAATAACGCCATTTGCAACCACAATGTGTCATCTATAACCTGCAAAGATGACATTTCAAGAACAGAAAATTACTTTCATATCCAAGATTCTAGTAATGTTACAGTTGATACTTTGACCGCAAAAAATTTTTATTTTCAATGAAAAACCTTTCAATTCAAACACACACAACGATTTCTCAACGAAAAACTTACATCATCCTCCAGCTGAGAAGATTACTTTTCGACCAAACACTTCATTTGAACGCAGAACGAATAAAAATGAAAATAAAGAAACATTAATTTTGGAAAAAAATACAAGCTTTCAAGGCACAATTGTTGCATTTTTAAACGAGGAAGATTTCACTTACATTTGTCACAGAAAACTTCTCTCACAAAGAAACTTTCATTTCTGATAGAACGCTTCAATTTGCTATCAAACAGGAAGATTTTGCAGCAAAATTGTTCATTTAGCAAATAAATGCCGACTGCATTGTTTAAGAACATTCCTTTATGGGTCCTTATGGGTTTTTTAGCACTACATATAAGCGTTGATATTCTAACGGAAACAGACTTCGATTTTTCAAACCGCACAGTTGAATTTGACGCAAAACACGATTTTTTGTGGCAAAATATTGCAATCATCACCAAGCAAAGAAGATTACTTTCAACGAAACACTGCATATGAACGCATAACAAATTAAATTGATAATAAAACAAATGAGTTAGGTACGCAAAATGGTAAATTTGCTGCACAAAATTGTTTCAGTTAGACTCAAGAAAGATTGTACTTTAAATTTGAACATACAATTCTTTTTCTACAAATATACTTCAATTTCCAATAAAGCGGTTGAATCGTCCATCAAAAAGGAAGATTTTTTAATGAAATCGCTCAACTTTTCATCAAAATCACAACATTTCTAACTACACATATTATAGTCATGAGGGAGTTACCGCAAATCTTCACTTTCAAAATTCTCTCCAGTGAACAGGAAGACGAAATGTTGCAAAATGATGACAATGTGGCTGATGATGCTGACCATTTTGAAGACTCTGGTGATGATATCTTTGTTGATGTATTTACTATGGAAAACAGTAACGAGGTGAATTTCGTTTTTAGGAAGGATTTCGAAACACTCTGGGCAGATAAACCTGAGGCAAGTATATACTGGAAAAGTCCCAAAAAGAACATCATAACGCATCTGCCAGGACCAAAAGGGTAGCCAAAGGTTTCGTTGATGAAAAAGAAGTATTTTCTCTCTTTTTCACTGCTACCGTGATAGGCCTGATTGTAAAATATACCAATGACGAAATAGAGAGGAATTCAGCTAAATTTACCACGAAGCAGTCTTTCATTGGTCTAACTAATCAAAACGAGATCAGAGCCCTCTTGGGCTTGTTGCTCATACCTGAAGTTCTAAAAGGTGGCGGATTGTCAACAGAGGATTTGTTCTCACACACTCTTAGCCCACCCATAATCCGCTGCCCAATGACAAAGTGCAGGTTTGAACTTCTCTCGTATTGCCTTCGCTTCGATTCGAAAACCACCGGAAAGTCTAGACGAAACGTGGATAAGTTTGCTCCGTTCAGAGAGATTTGGACTATATTCAATGAGGCTTGTAAGACTCACTACACTCCTTTAGAGTATGTTACCGTCGATGAGACACTTCTAGGCTTCAGGGGAAGGAGTCCATGCCGCATATTCATATCTCAGAAACGTGACAGGTGCGGACTAAAAATCACCTCTATGTGCAATGCTAGAACTTATTACTTTTGCTGAGGAATTCCTTACTGTTTCCGCTACTTCAAGAAGATGAAGATCCTGATTTGCACTCTATTCTTCAGCTTGATGATTGTTCCTGATTCCGGTCGTAAGTATAATAATATATCTGTGATATAAATCACATCTTTAATTACATATTTGTTTCCGATTTCAAATCATTCAAATTAAGATAAAAAGTGTTTACCCTAGCGCACAGTGATTTGAGGAAAAAATTTGTTTTGCGAAGTTGTAAATTAACAAAATGAAATCGATTTTTTGAATATCGAAAACCCATTTTTACAAAAACACAATATTTTTATTTTTTGCATTTTTCTTTTGTTAAATTTTCACTTCTGTAAAAAAGATATCCTGTGAGTTTTAGGTTTAAAAATCATTTTTCTGGTTTCTGGAAATTGGTAACAAAAAATTGGATTTTTGAATTTGTCTTAGAAACGAGAGATACCAGAGACACCGTCCATCCTATTTTTTTATTTATTCCTCTTTTTCGCCCTTGAATTTGAAAAATACCTTCAAACACCTAAAATCGAGAATTTAAAAGAATTTTTCCCTTTCGCCTTTTCTACAAAGATTAGATTCCTACAATTTAAAGAAAAGTATTGTATTTTCAACAAAATAGATGGAGTTTTTACATATTCATCAATCGTTCAACCAAAAAGATCAATTTTCTACCCAATTAAACAAATTTTCAACCAAAGAAATGATTTTATAACTAAAATGATGAATCTTCTACGAAAAAAGATGACCCTTTTTCCTAAAAGTCAAATTTTGAAACCGAAAATATGAATTGTCAACCAAAAAATTAATAATCTTCAACCAAATGGTTGAATTTTATATCAAAATAGTGTAATTTTCAACCAGAAAGACGAATTTAAAAAATAGTTACATTTACAACCGAAGTGAAGAACTATAATCTGAAATGAAGATTCTTCAACCAAAAAAGGAATTTTTACCAAATATTCAGAAACAAACAAAACTTTTATTATTTTTGGTGTAAATAAAAGCAGTTGAAATGATAAAGAGGCACATTTTTGACAAAATAATTGATTTTTTACCACAAAATGTTTTTTCAGTTCAAAAAGAAAAAAAATCAAACAAATTGTTGAATTTTTAAGCAAGAACGAAGAAATTGGTACAAAATAGTTCAATTTTCAACACGAAATTATGAATTTTTAAAACAAAATATTTGATTTTAACGCGAAAATGACGACTTTTTTACAAAACCCTTAAATCTATAACTCGAAGTTATGAATTTTCGAAAGAACAATTCACTTTAATCACATAGTTGATTCTCCAACAAAGAAGATTTTTAGGTCAAGAAAAAACAATTTTAAACAAATTGCAGAATTTTTAGGCCAAAAAATACGATTTCTCTACACACCCCATTAATTTTCAACCCGAAAATCTTAGTGTTCAACAGAAAGGATCATTTTTATCCAAATATTTTCATTTTTTAACTAAGAGAAGATTTTTCAGGCAGAACAGATAAAAAAAATGTCAAACAAATTGTTCAATTCTCAAGCAGAAAAGAAGAAGCGATACCCTGTACAGTTCATTTTCAAAGGAAAACAGACTTTTCAGCAATGAAAAAAAATTAACCGAATTGTTAAATTTTAAAGCCAAAATGACGATTTTGTTACAAATCCCTCGAATTCATAACCCAAAATTATGAATTTTTAACGAAACAGTTAATTTTTGTAAAATAGTGAAATCTTCAACAGAAAAAGATTTTTAAGTGAAGAAGAAATGAATTTAATAAAATCAAATTGGTGAATCACAGGTTCAAAACTACCTGTCTGTGAATTGCTTTCAGTGATGTCATTTAATCCAAGAAAATGTGACTTACCTTATTGCAGTCTAGAAGAATTCAAAATACTCAGTAACGACCTGAGGTCCTCTTTGAAATCCAATCAAATCTTCAGAAATTCATGGAGAATCTTTAAAACGACATGGAATTTTTGATATATTGTAAAACTCTCTGAAATATTTGAAAATCTCAAAAATCCTATTAAAATGCCTAATTCTTGTGAAGGTCAAACTTTTATTTTGACTTAAAAATATCCTAAATGGTTTACACCAGTCGATTATCATTAAATCATGCGTATACAACTCACGAATCAATAATATATAATATTTGTTAAGGAGCTTAGTAATTACTGATGGAAATAAATATTTTGTATTTTATGTTTTAAATAAGATTTTTATTTAATCGTACAGTCGTTAATATAATTCCATAACACTGTTTTTCTAGTTCACAGGTTTAACTTTGGACTTTACAGTCCAACAGCTTGCCCCCTGCTGCTGCTGGTTTAGAGCACGTGGCTGTAAAAAAAAATGGTCAAATATAACACAACTAGCAATTATTCCACTTTTTAATTTTACGATTCATTCACTTTAAAAATTTCAGTTCAAGGTTTTGTCGGAATTCTTCATTCGTGGAGGATTTCAAATTAAAGATATTACATAGTGATATAGTCGAATTTTAAATATTCTGAATTCCTTGAATTTAGTAAATACTCTGACTTCCCTGCATTTCCTAAATCCCTGAAATTCTCTAAATTCCCAGAAATCTTTGAATTCCTTGAATATCCTGAATTCCTTGGATATTCTTAATTCCAAAAATTCTTTGAATTTTCTGATTTCACTGAATTCTTTGAATCTTCCTAATTCTTGAAATTCCTAAAATTAACTGAATTCTCTAAAATCTTTTAATTTGTTTAATTTAAAAAATGTATTGAATCCCTTGAATTCGCTACATATTCCCTGAATGCCTTGAAATCCTGAAATTCCCAGAATTCCGTTAAACCCTTAAATTCCTTAAATATTCTACAATTCCTTGCACGTTTTGACTTCCCTGAATTTCTTGCATATTATATATTCCTCAAGTTCTATGCAAATTCTAAAATTCCCTTTGTTTTTGAATTCTCGAAATTTCAGAAAATTTCTCAATTCTTTGAATTCTCTGAAATCCTTGTTTCCTATGAATTTCCTGAAATCCTTGAATACTCTTAATTCTGAATTCTCTGAAACCCTTGGATATTCTGAATACCTGCAATTTCTTGAATACTCTGAAGTGATTTAGCTGATACAGCGAATCCCAAGGAATCGAAATATTTCAAAGAACTCCGGGAATTTAGACGATTTCAGGGAATTCAGGTGATTCAGAGAATTTAGAGGAATTCCTTTCTTTCTCCAATTGTCTAGAATCTTGAAAATGCCTCTTCTTAATTGTTTCAACAAATTTTCATTCAATAATTCAAAGTTATCACGATTGGAAAGTAAATCCTCCATATCCCTAATATAATCTGATTTCTTCATACAAACTGTAATATTGCTTTTATCAGCATTCATGCAAATTATATCAGGGTTGTTTTTAAGGAGATCTTTTGTTATCCAGAAACCTCCAGAAATTTTACTATTAATACTACTAATGCACAAACAATTTTTATCAACAAAGCTCTTTGAGAAGTGTAAAACCTTGTTTCGGAAATCCAGCTGATCTAATATTGGAATGTTGTGTGTACTTGATTTAACATCTTTGATTATTTCCATCATTTGTTTCGATTTACTTTTTATCACATGGTTACTGAAACCTTTACCTAATCTGAGAATATCTGTAACTGAATCAGGAATTTGAATATTTGCCAAATTTGCAAACCAAGGATTCTTATCTTCTTTTTCAAAAATCTTGCGTAAATTTAAATTTTGCTCTTGAATATTAGTTTGTTGATCGATCAAAATAGAAAGTTTGTTCTCATGCTTTTTATCATCGTTTAAAAATCTTTGATTAAGGAAAATCGGATATTTTAAAAGATCAATGATTTTATCTTGTTGTAAACATACTTGTAATTCATTTCTCTAATTCATTTCTTCGACGTTCAATCAAAAACCTTTTTCACCGAAACGTCCGTAAATATTTTGCATGCTTTCATATTGTGATTTAATAATAATAAAAATAAAAAAGACGAAAGAAATAAAAAAAGAGAAGGAAGGGGATTTGTTTGGTTGCCTTCTCATTTTTCTTTCCTCCTTTTTATTTTTGTGCATAGAAACAAATTTCTTTGTTTTTGGGAATTGCAATAGGAGCATTTTGTGGTGTTTGCCCAATTTTGATCGTTGAATTCTTGTTTTATTTTCAGGAATTCTGTACATTCGCTTGATTATTGGACGTTAAATGGAATTTTGAATTTGATTCAAGTCTAATTTAGAAATCCTAAATTTAAAAGTTAGCTATAATGATGTTATAATCTTTTATTTCATCTCCAATAAACTGTCTTTTGCTAAATCCTGAAACTGTATTCACGCAAATAAACTTCCAGCTTTATAATGAATTCGTAAAATACAATACTTGAACTTATTGATTAAAAAAACAATTATTGATTATGATTAGAGTATAAATTGATCATAATTTTTAAAAACCACCTCTTCTACTATTATCCGAAATTTGGGACTGAGCTAACCTAAGATTTTTCGGTTCTCAAATTAATTAAAGTTTATATACTTTCTGTCGGGATGAAAAAAGTATGCAGTTCCCAAAGAAGACAAACTTTTTTTCAATTTTATTTTTGAAAGCCAATTTTTTTTTTTAATTCTTATGATCAGTAGAAGCCAACGGCAATACCACGCTGAAAACACCAGTTCCCGTAAGATCACTGAAGTTAAGCAGCGTTGGGCGCGGTTAGTACTTGGATGGGTGACCGTTCGGGGAATACTGCGTGGTGTTGGCCCGTCGTGGGTGTGGTGGACCCACACTGGTATATTTATCCACCTAGAAACACTACCCAAAACGGGTAGTGAGGCAATGAACTTTCGAGTTCGAAATGCTAATCAATTTTTTTTTTTATGATCAGTAGAAAGGACGTGAAAAGCCTATCGAAACTATACTAGGTTAACATTTTTGTTATCGCTATTAGAAGAGCTAAAAATCGCCAAAATAAACCCATATATATATAAAATTATAGATTTGGAAATTTGAATAGAAATACACAACTAAACTAAACACCTGTATTTTATGTATTTACTTACGCAAAGCATCTGCTCTTGTTCCGAATGTGCCTGATGGTATGTGTGCACACACAAACAATAAACTCGGTGGTGGTTGCTGGTTGACGCATTTTTCTGTAAAAAGAGTTAATATAAAGATTTCAACCAACTATACATTTTTTCAAATTTTTCAGATTTTTGTAGCCCCTACAATGTTTTTAAGATCCTACAGAATTTAAAAAGTACTTTAAAATTTTCCAGATTCTTTTTTGACAAAATTGAAAAAAGTGCCCTAACATCTTCCAGATTATTTTTTTTACTTTGAAATTCTTTTTGAATATTTGCTTAAAATTGATTTTTCTAAATGTAAAATCATTTTGAATTGTCGTAGGAATCATAAGAAAAAATTGTTATTCTATTGACATTTTTCAAAATACCTTAAAAGCTTTTTTTCAACATCTCAAAAAATCTACAATTTTTTTAGTCTTTCTAATTATTCTTTTAAAATTCATTTTTTTAAATAAAAAATTATTGAACTTTTTCCCAGGAAACAAATTGAAACGTTTTTTTTTCCGAAATCTGCAAGAATCTAGATTTTGTTTTAAATTATTTGAAATCTTGACCAGTTTTAAATTATTTTTGGATCTTTCAAAACATCTAATGCTTCTAAATATTTTTTTAAATAATTAAAAATTTTGCGTTAAAATCTTCCAGATTCTTTTTCGACAATTTTCGAAATCTCCAATGTTTTAAACTTGTCGAGTATTCTCTTAAACTCAAATTATGAAGATAAAAAATTGCTAAAAATTTTCCCAGAAATCGTAAGAATTTCCTTGATTTTCTTGAATTGAAACCTTTTACAATTTTTAAACGCTTCTTTTTTTCAAATTCTCAGAAACCTGCATTACGCTTGGAATATTTAAAAAAAAATGTAAAGATATAAATTATTTTTAATCAAACGCACATTTCGTGTACTGTTTTTTTATTCATAATTTATAAACGAAAAACTATAAAATTGTAAATATGAGTCAAGAAATACAATATTATTAGAACAGACATTGAACTAACTTTAATAAATCACTTATGAGGTTAAAAAAACTACATTCCTTGTACCATTTTTTTAACGCTTATCTATTTTGGAAAACTTTGTAGTATATAAAATAAATATTAATCCTGATTAAAAATATTCAAAATAAATAGTTTTCCTAACAAATTAAATTAAAGTGATTTAAAAAATTAAATTAAAAAATTACGCAAGCGTCAAGTGTTTCCAAAAATCTTTACGAGAAAAACACTCTTCATGGTTATCCAAAAAATGCACAAAAAAGATCGAATCTGGCAATTTTGTTAAATTCAATTTGGAAAAATTGTTTGAAGACAATTAAAGAAACGTAAAAAATAAGCATGAAACCCAATTCAAACGGCACATCTAATTATGAAATTTTTCCATTTTTCAGTTTAAGAAACAATGAGAATCGAGAAAATTCTAAATGCGATAAATTTTTGAAAAAACTAAAATACATGTTTTTGGTAAAATATATTTGATTAAATAAAAAATTTTTCAAGTAATACATTGGGCGAAATTTAAGAAATATTTCATTTGATCACATAATTTTCAACCAAGAAAATTATATCTTTCAATACATTTTTTTTAATGTTATCTCATAATTTTAATTAGTGAAAATCTACTAATTCGCCCAGAGGAAAGAAAGAAAATCAAAATAAGTAGAAAATAACTAATTCGATTGGTTGAAACATTTAGTAATTCCCTACTGAAAAACTAATAATTTTGTGAAAATATGAGCATTTATTCGAGGCTGAGCATATCAGAATCTTGCATAAATTGTTTACAAACAGTTTATTTTTATGTTTTGACTATAACTTTTAATGGCTCCTTTTTAGTTTTTTGCGTTCACTTGGCTCATTTTTTATTTTCTAATATGAAAAACGTACACAATTTAAAATTTCATATCAACAAATTTTCAAATACTAAGAGTCTACAAACTTTTTTTGACGAAATAAATAATTTCATAAATTCGTATATCTAACACATATAAATGAAATATATATTTTTTTAATACTGAAAAATTGAAAAACGCCTTTATGTCCTACAGATTCTAACTCTGGAAAACTTTTAAATTGTTTGAAATTTTTTCAATATTCACTTGAAAATAATTTTTGTAATGAAAATCATTGAAATTTTCCTCAGGAAACTTTAGAATTTCTTCCATTCTCTTGAAACCTTTCAAAATTTGAAAAAAGATCATTTTTCCGAAATCTGCAATTGTCGTAGAAATCCTAGGAAAAAATTGTTATTCTCTTGAAAATCGTGAAAATTTCCAAAGCGCTTACTTTTTCAACAACTTCAAACCTCTATATTTTGTTTTAAATCTTGTCAAGTTTTAAATTATTTTTGAATCTGTTCGAAGCTTCTGAACCTTTGAAATATATTTTAAAATGATTCCTATTTTTCCTAAGACTGATTCAAAATTATGCGGAATTGAAAAAAAGTGCCTTCGAATCTTCAAAATTCTTTTTCTATCATTTTTAAAACCTTTTTGAATGTTGTTTCAAAACTAATCTTTAAAAATAAAAAAATAAATAAGATTTTCCCACTACTTTTAAGAAAATTTTTCTAGTCTTTCGGACCCTTAAAAATTTTTTAAATGCTTCTAAATTCTATTTTCGGAATCTTGTGAAATCTTAATTTTGTTTTTAATGATCTGAAATCTTTTCAAATATAAATTATTTGTGAAATTTGTTCGCAACTTCCAAATAGCTGATAAAATGATTCAGACTTCCAAATTTTTATAAAGATTTGCGAAATGGAAAACATTGCCTTAAAATCTTGCAAAATTTTCATTTTGTTAAAAGAATTTTTTCTAAATGTTGAAGATTTTTTAAAATTGTTCGAATTTTTGCTACAATATTTTTAAAATCCTTCAAAATTGAAAAAATGTCTAAGAAACCTGTAGATTCTTTTTCGACAATTTTCGAAACGTTTCAAGTCTTGTAATATTTTCTTGAAATTAATTTTTCAACATGAAATTTGTTACCAAAATTTCCAGGAAACTCAAGAATTTCTTTTATTCTCGTGGAATCTTTGAAAATTCTTATTAAGCTTGTTTTTTCGAAATCTTTGAAAATCTAAATTTTGTTTTGAATTTTTTGAAACCTTGTCAAGTTTCAAAATATTATCGAACCTTTCCAAAACTTCTCAGGATAATTCTTCAAAACGTTAAATGCTATGAATTAAAAAAATATATTATTGGACTCACGCAAAGCTGAACCTTCAGCTAGATTTTTCAGGTTATAAGATGGGGATGCACATACACTAATGTGTACAAAGTAGCTGAGGAAGCCAAGAATAAACAAAATTCGCATTGTTCCTAATTTTCAAAGTCTTTTGAGTTAAAATTTCTTTAAACTATGCAACTGAATAGCTGAATATTCCTCCAGTATTTTTCTGTGTATACACTGCCAACGATAAAAAATTACTATTGTTGGGTTTGTTCCGAAGAATGAGTTGAGGCACAGCTTATTTGTCACTAATCTTTATTTGCACTGTTATCTGCTCGGAAGCTACACACGTACTGAGGCTTCGTGACTCTCCCCACGGAAGAGCGAACATTTCAAGAGTGGGAGCAGGAGTGGGGATGAACGAGAAGGAGAGGCTGACGACGAAGGAACTGGTGGGGCGTCCACGAAAAGCGCAATCCAACAACTATTATAATGAAATTTTTATCTGAGTGATATGCAGTGCTTACCTATATAACAATAGTTTGTACATTTTAGAATTTTCATACAAAAAAGACTCAATTTATCGTCAAAAAATGACTGACTTTTAGAACATCTTTTCTCTATGGAGTTGTCATTCATATTTGAAAGTCATGCAAACACCTGACTCGTTTAAAATTTTTTTTACAAAATTAGTTGACCACTTATTTTCTGTATCTATTTCTTAGATTAGTTTATTTGTATTTATTCTATTGCTTATCGATGTTATATAGAAATAATAAAGTTTGTTTTTAATATTCACAAATTACATCAATTGAATTCTATGACAATATATATTTAATGTAAATACAATACGTTTCGAACGTTTTCGGTCAATTGCTAAAGATAAGATTAAACTACACAAAGACATACATTTTATAGTTCTGTTACATGCAAATAATAAAATATATTTATATTAGTCACAATCAATAGATGATGTTGAAATTGAATTATATGCACAATAAATCGGAACGAGTATTTTGATCAGAAATCAGATAAAAATGCTGCAAGATAGTTAAAGACTACGTGAAAGCTGCTAATCTGTTTGTAGGTTTTAAATGTTTACAGGGGTTTTATCCATTTTCAGATTTTTCAAAATTTTGAAATAATATTTGGAAGCTTTTTAAGGGTTCTTGAACTATTGAAAAAAAAAATTGAACTTCTAATTCAGCAAGTGTTCAGTTATAAAAAAATGCAATGTACAATTTTTAGTGTTTCTAGCTTTAAGCAGGGATGGGAGCCTTTTAAGTTGGACCGGAGTTTCAAGAGTTCCTTGAGGGTTCGGCTCCGGACTGGACCTTTTAATTTCTTAAGGGTCCGGGTCAGGACCCGAACCTTTTAAATTCTGAAGGGTTTAGGTCCGAACACATACCCTTTAACTTCTTAAGGGTCCGGGTTCCGTACCCGGACCTTTTGAATTCTTAAGGGTTTTAGGTTGGACCCTTTTTCTATTTCCTATTTCGCCCGTTTTTCTTCCTCCTTTGCCGTGATATTACCATCGGCTGGTGCCGAGAATTCAATTACGTGAATGATCTTGTTCTTCAGATCTTGGAGGACAATATCAGGCTTGGTAGAACTGATACGTTGAGTGGTGGAGAATGAGAAATTTCAGTAGATCTTACACTGATCATTCTCCACAACGGACTCGAGTTCCCCCTGGGCGTATGGCAAGACGGTCTATAACGCCGTCTTGACAGACAAAAAGAAATCCCTCAGTCTCCGATCTCAATCCAGCAGCCTTCAGAAAGATTTTGGACAGACCCATCGAGAGCTCTTCTCTATGTATAATGCCGTAGAATTTACCATGAAAAAGCGTATCTTCTGCTTCCTGTACACCAGTTTTGAGCATAGACGACTTCATGCTGATGTACGAGTCGCATAAGAGAATATGTGCTATTTAGAACTGAGCAGACTGTAGCCAGAACCGTTCTTCGATGAAGACACTCTAAGCTTAGCAAACCTCTACCCCCTTTATCTCACGGGAGGTATATTCGAGGTATGGAAGATCTGGTGTGCTTCAGTCAAGTTGCTTCAACTCATCGACGTTCCATTTCACTGTACCAAACGTGCAGAGCAATTTTTTTTCAGAATTTGACGATACCTTTTTTCAAGGGCCGTTTTTAACACACGCACATTTTGGGTTTCCGCTTGCGGTATTCCAAGATATGTATCAAGATGTAGAATGGTATTTCCGCCAATGATTTGAACATCCTGATCGTCACGCGATGATGTAGTTTCTAGTCTTCCTTGATGTAGGTGGACGAGGGCACACTTCTTCAGTCCGAAGCTCATGCCAATCGCTTTAGAGTACCTATTTACCGCCTCCGCAATGATGTTAAGGTCCTCTTTCGAGGAAGCAAAGAGTTTAAGGTCGTCCATGTATAAAGTGTGGTTGACTTTGTATTCTCTTCTGTTCGGCGGGCCACATAGGTATCCGGAGCTTTTGCTTCGGAGCACAATAGATAGAGGCAAGACGGAGATGCAGAAATGTATGGGACTTAGAGAGTCTCCTTAGAAGACCGCCCCTTTAATATGTGATATAGCTTGTACTCACTTGTCTTTCTTCAGATGTTATGAAAAATCTCCGCCCCAAGAGCATAAGCTCTTTGGTGCATCTCACTATTTTTGGATGCACCTCCAGGCACTCAAGGAGCTTAATAATTAGCTCATGGTTCGTGTTATCGAATGCCTTACGGTAGTCAATCCAAGCCATGGACAGATTGCCTTGATACCTGATCGAGTCCTGGGTAATACACCTGAGTATTAACAGGTTCTCCCTAGAACCTGCAAGCCCTCTCTTGCATCCACGTTGCTCGACTATTACACTCCATACCGGCTCGATAAATGTCAATATCCTCTCTTTGAGGATGCCAGTGAATAGCTTGTAGCTGGTGTTTAAACAAGCTATTGGCCTGTAGTTCTTTATACTTGAAAAATATCCGGTCTTAGGGATCAATAGCGTGTGCCCTTCCACTAGCCACTGCGTGATAGGTTATTCTCCATTCGAGAAAGTAGTAAATATACGAGCTAGACGTTGGTGCATAGAAGCGAACTTCTTCCACCAAAAGTTGTTGATTTTATCTGGCCTTGATGCTGAAAAGTTTTTAGTTCTACTGATAACTTTCTTCACTTCTTCAGACTTAAATCTCTTCTCGACTAGGCGGATTTTTAACAGCACGCGACGTTTAATTGAACTGGCGGGAAGGATGAGTAGAAAAAGTGGAATTTTCCCGAATCCACTTTACTCGCCGTTCAAGGCGCTGTTTCGCTGTTGAAAGAGATCTTATTTCTTGCGTCCAGTGCTGCTTGATGGTCAACAGTTTATACTTGTTCAGCGTGTGATTTGCTTTCCTGAAGTTTCGAGCAAGTGCCCTAACTTTTGGAGTGAATTTTTCATTTGATGTTATGTAGCTAATCACGCACTGAACATTTGATGCATGCCGTCTCGCCGTTTCGATTTTAAACTGAAGCTGTGCAATACGCTCGCGAGTCTTACTCAGGCGTACAGAAGTATCGTTACTTCTATTGCCACTAAGCAGAGAGACCGCCTTCTCGTAAACTACACAGTTCAGATTCCAGAGATTAACATCTTTTTTGAGAAAATCGGGGCGAGCAGTATTAGCTCCAGCTAATTTGTCCCTCCTAAGAAAGGCTTTTTGGTGGATAGAGCTCCTACTTCTCATGTTGACATTATCGGCTATCTGCAAAGGTGGTCTTGCTGGAACGGGTGGTATGTTCGCTGGATAATGTTGCTCTTCTTCTTGCCGATAAAGAGCTTCATATTGGTTTTTGCGCAAAAAAGATACCTGAGCTCTTAAATACTGAGGCACTTCATGACCATATTCCGGATGCATATTGACCCAACTGTCATGTAACCTCTGCATGAATCCTCTTCGCGCCGGTGAGCTTCTTTGCCAATAGGTAAGGATGTCCCTTCTGAGATGATCCGGTCATTTGAATCGATGTTTTCGCGTTTGACGGGGCCATTGCCTGTTCGTCGCCTCGGTTCCGTCATATTGCCACTCCCAACTGAACCCGATACGAAACGCTTCGAGGCCGGAACGAAACCGGAACCAAAACCGCTGCAAATCCTCTCCGGTTCCGACCCACGCTATGCATGTATGTACACTGTCCTAAATTTACACAAGCAATGCAATGTGAAATTACTTTAGCATTACTTCATGAATTGATTAATTTATCGATTTTCGAATAGGATTATGGTTTCTAAATTCACAAGTTTAGAATTTTCTTGAATCTCAAAATACGAATATTTACCCCAAATTTGTATCCCGAAACTCAAAAAGAAACCTTCTTGTTTTTTATTGTTAAATTTCCATGAAATTTAAAAATGAAATAAAACTGTCAAAATTTGTGTCAACTTTTTGAATTTCGACCTAAAATTCGTATTGTGTTGCTTGACACCCCACCTCTTACTGGCATTCGTGGAAATCTACCAATTAAATAGGGTTATCAAAAATAAGCCTGCCTTCTTTGAATTTTTGAATTTTGAAAGAAAGTTCGTAATTTGAGACTCAAAAACCCCCTCCGTTTAGACATTCGTAGAAACCTACTAATTCGACAATATTTTCCAAATTTGTTCTGTGATTTAAAAAACCCCCTCGTTCTGACTTTGATAAAAATCTACCAAATTAATAAAAATGTTAAAAATTTCAAAATTTGAGTCAAACTTTATAATTTTTTATTTTTTACCAAAAATTCGTGTTTTGTGACTTGAAACAACCCCTCGTACTGACTGTCATGAATATCTACTAAATTAATAAAAAAATGTTAAATTTCAAAATCTGAGTTAAATTGTTGAATTTTTTAGTTTTTACCCCAAATTTGTGTTCTGTGGCTCGGAAAACCCTCTCGTACTGACTTTCATGGAAATCTAAAAAATAAATTAAATTCTCAACATTTGAGTCAAACTTTGAAATTTTGGAATTTTGACCCCAAATTCGTGATATATGGCTCGAAACCCCCCTCGTACTTAGTTTCATAAAATCTATCAAATTAATGAAATTTTCAAAATTTGAGTCATATTTTCTAATTTTTTAGTTTTGACCCCAAATTCGTGTTTTGTGACTCGGAAAACTCTCTCGTACTAAATTACATGAAAATCTACCAAATTCATGTTCTGTGACTTAGATAACCCCGTCATTCTGACTTTGATAAAAATCTATCTTTTGATAAAAATTATCATTTCTCTTAATTTTCAAAGTCTTTTTAGTTACAATTTCTTCAAACTATGCAATTGAAAAACTGAATATTCCTTTAGTATTCTCGCTCTGAAAATGCTTCTCTACTTTTTCATGAAGATTGTTAAACGTGCCATCTGCAATTACATTTAATCGTTTTTTAATACTTTTTCTGTGTACACACTGCCAAAGATAAAAAATGACTATTATAATGCAATTTTTATCTGAGTGACATGCAGTGCCTATCTATGTAACAATAGTTTGTACATTTTAGAATTTTCATACAGAAAATATTCAATTTGTCGTAAAAAAATGACTGACTTTCGGAACAACTTTTCTCTATAATTTTCCATTATTCTGCAATTAATTAGCTTTAACCTGGTTTAGTTTCGAGTGATGTTAGGTTTTAAAACCAAATTTGACAAACTAGCCAAATCTGGGTCATATTGAACAATTTATCAATTACTAATTTCTTCTATCCATCAACGATCACTTTTTTAGGCATAGCGGAAGTGCTCTAATGCCCATAACTTATTGATAACTTAAGTTTTTAGGAGAATAAGTTAATTAAAAAAAACACAAATATTCCGTGAAAAATATTTATTAATCTCTAGTACAAAATGCGTCTCTTCACAATAGTGAACCGATCTGAACTCAGTTACTTAGCAGCTGGAACCCTGACATCCCAGAAGTAGTGATGGGGATAGTTAGAGTCAGCCAAAAATTATTAAGGCGCCAAATATGAATTTCAGAAAACACATGGACTTTTTATGATTATTTCTCACTTGGAGATACTTGTAACATTTCAATCCGACTTTGGATCACGAACAATAATCATATTCTAGTTTAATTTTTTGTTTTAACTACTGGCCTAGGTGGTTATTTTCACGGTGATTGGAATGCTTTATTATAAAATTCGTTATTATTGGGCGTCTGACACCTACTTGAGTTTCAATGATTTCTTCATGAGTCAATGGGGTAACCAGGCTGCTTTCCATGTTTATTTTTGCCCGTCTATTATCGCGAGAAATATATGTATATATTCCAGCAAGAATATTAAATGTCTCCAATATTGCAAAGACGTCACCATCGGATGTTGATAGTACAATTCGTTCTTGGGTTGGCATTGGCTCAAATGCATTATGTCTTGTTCTTATTCGTATTTGTTTATTGGCAGGAAAAGTGTATCTTCGAATTTCGAATACCGTGTGCCGATTCTTCATGGAAATAAGCCGAATAAACCTAATTTGATCAAGTCCACATCCATATCCGTCAGAAGAAGGAAGCCTTTCAGGAAGAGCCATTATCGTAGTAGGAGGCTGACGCCTGGCAGTAGGGGACCTGGACCTAACATGAAGATGAGATTCGGCAGGAGGATGATTCAGGTCAATCTCAGGTGAATGATTTCTTTCAGAAAAAGTAGAAGAAGATCTGCCACGAGGAACACTAACAGTGAGGTCATCATCAGGGAAAAGATCGAACTGTGAGCTTAACTCTGCAACAAAAAGTGATGATTGCATTTTTTCTCCAACACGATTATGGTTTCTTTGCTTTCTCGGGTGTGCTTTGGAGATTCAAAGTGAGTCTCTATTAGTGGGTAGGGTCGAGGTCTTCGATAAACTACGTTACCAAAATAAGGGGGAAGGGAATTGCGCTAAAGATATCGTTTAGTAAATTTCCTGATGATAAATTGTAATGAAGTTTGCGAATTTTGCGAAAGATCGTCCTGCAACTTAATAACTTTGAAAATTACATTCACATCTCAGACTTCACACTCTGTCTCCAATTCTCCCCTATTCCCCTTTTTTCAAAAAATAATTTGTTTTCTCCTGCGTTCAAAAACATTACCCTTTTTCTTCTTTATCTAGTACTTTTGTTTGAATGCAAACTGAATTAGTAGTACCAAATAAAAAAATCAAACTATTTTTAGTTGAAAGTTAATTTTTGTTTTGAAAAGTCTCCTATTATATTTTTGGGTCTCAATTTTTAAATCCTTTGTTTAAAACTTCTACTACTTGGTAGAGAATAAAATTGTATATTTCTAAATGCAACTATTTTGTTGAAAAGTAAGCTTTTTTGGGAACAATTCAACTACTTAGTTGAAAGTTTATGTTTCAATGTTTTAGAGTAATGGATTTCGAAAAGCACTCTAAAGTTTGTCCCGAATCTACATCTAGTCCTTACAATTGAACAATATTTAAAATTAAAAGCGCTTGGGCTCTCAAATTTTAATTAGAATCACAGCCATGGTAAAGGGTTTTAAAATGATCTCGTTGAATCTCGTATTGTGCAATACGATATAAAGTTTAATTTAATGTGATTGTATGAAACTTGACTTTGGGTTATTTTAAGATTAAAGTGCGGTTCGAACTATCTTTTACGATTTTTCATTCTAGAGTTGCGAGAATAACGTATAAGTATGCTGTGATGATGCAATCTGCAACTCACAAGACATATTTCATGATAATATTTAAGTTAATGAAGATTCATCAAATTATGAATTATAATGCCAGGTACACCACTGAGGGTACGCGATACTTCATGATTCGTTTCGATTTAGTTTGTAATTTATATTCATATCGCTGATTCGTTTCGAAATTTTAATTTTTTCTACATGTAACCCTTGCTCGGAGTCAACATCATCACCAAAACCTTGATTCTACCATTTGAATTCTCCCGCCAGTTCCACCATAAGGGGCTGCTGCCAACCTAACATCTGTAAATCGCAAGTAGGAATTGCTTGTAGATATGAACTGGAAATCACCTGGATTTTCTACAAAACCTGGATTGTCCCAGAAATTTTCAGGATTCCACGGTCAGCACGACATCCAGTTCATCTTCATGGTAAGTCTACAACTCAGACCCTTATCGTCAATACTCCGACTTTATAACCATGGTGCAAGACTTTTAATTGTTATAAATGAGCCCGTTAGTTAGTGAATGCTCGTAAGACGTTTTTGGAAAGTAAAAGAAGTGGTTTAAATTTGTTAGCTGAAGGCTATCAATAACGGAAATCAGAATATTAAAAATGCCTGTATCGCTCCACTTGGTACGACATTGCTTTAGTTCTACTTTTGTCCGCTCGACGTCGCGGAAGTGGCAGAATTTCGACCAATTAGAGTGGAGCAAGACGGATGTGACGTAGGTTAGGAAAGGTTATAAATTCTTGAGCGAGTCAGAACTCACTCTCTTGTCTCTTGTCTGTCATCTCTTTCCTTTATACCGCAGGATACTCCCAGGGAGGAAAGGACATTTTTTGTGCTCGGCGAATCAGCTGGTAAGATTTTCTGAATTCTAATCTTGTGAAACCTCTCAGCCTTCCTCTTTTTTATGCCAAGAAAGCATGTACCTTGATAACCCTTAAGTTTCGATTTGTCTCATTCTAGTTGGACAAGAGAGCCCTAGAATTTATCTAGTTGGCCGAGAAAGTCCTTGATAAATCTTATCTGATTTCAGTTGGCCAAGGAAGCCCTAAAATTCAATTTGTTGCCCAGAGAACTTCCATTCATGTTTTTGAGGTTTGGTTTTCCACGTGGCCACGAGGTTTCCCAGGATTAAATATTTTAAATTCGGAAATGTTTCTTCTGATTTTGCAACTTTTATCTGATTTTGTGACTTTTATCTGACTTAGTGCGATTTAGGGCTTGTGCTTAACTTACGTAACGCAATTTTCCGAAAATGTTGACCCCCCTATGTAACGCATTTTCCGACTTTTCCCTGTAGTTTTTCACAATTATGTAACACTAGGCTGGACGCGGGGGCCCCCCCCCGCAACGTGTTACGTAATTTATGCACGACCACTTACTTCTGACATGTTTTGATTTTGCGCAATTTATCTTTAACATGATTTTTGTGAATCTTTCGGTTGTTTGCCCCATACCCTTAATTTTGTGGATAACTGTTTCCCCCCTTTAAGGCGCCAGAAGATTAATTAGTTGTCTCCTGAAAATAAATGATTATATCACCCCTTCCAGAGAAATATGTTCCTGAAATATTTCCTGCGTTCTCTTCACAAGAGAAATTTACCATGATAAATTAAGACAGGCTCTATTATTAAAATCCGCGAACTCATGGAGTATGGAATCGGTAAGACGTTAAATGGCTGAAAATATTTACTTTGTATTTTAAATGATCCAATTGTAAACTTTCTCAACGGAATTCTGTTTCATTTTGCTATAGAAATCGAAAAGTACTTTTGAAGATGTCAGACTAAAATTGTAGGAATAAGAAATAGTCAATTTTGCGATTTCTGATCGATCTATGTTCCACCAATCGTATTCATCTATTAAAATAAATGGAAACTTGGTTAATTGCTATTATGATTCGCTGTATTATCATTCACGAGCAAGAAACCCTTATAAAAACGAAAAAACGCCTTCTGCCTGATTTTCCCACTTGGGATCTGAGCTAGTCTGAATCGAAGTGAGTTCTAATTCCGGTACATCGTAGTCTCAATAATGTCGCTTGTTATTTTGAGTTTAGAATTTGAAAGTCAGAATTCTAGTGTTGAGGTAACTTTTCGAGACTTTATTTATTCATCGCGAGTTTGTTGTTTTTGACCCAAGAAAGGTCTGGCGCCCAACGTTTTTTGTGCCATGTGGGTTTTCCCGGCCGGGTTGAGCTGAAGTAATGCCATAATAATTTTTGGTAATGTGGTTGCGCAGGCAAATGCGGGAGTCCATTCGCGAATTATTTTAATAAATTTAATTGAATTACTCGAGTGAATATTTAATGCCCAACTTCCCACTTCGCTTCCTCCCTAATTGTTGGTATTCGATTAAAATTGGTTTGGATTTGGTGGGTTACGTAACAATGATTAAAGAACTTTTTGTACTAAAACGGAGAATTAAAAAAATAATCTCGATCAGAATATTAATCCCCTGTTATTTCCGAATCAAGGAGAATTTCCAATCTAGCAAATATTGTTCCAGAAAATAGAATTACAAGCATTAGCACTAGGTAAAAAACGCAACAGACACAAAACAGGCTAAACGCGCAACGTGCGCTGTACTGCGGAAAACGTTAACTGCGCATTTGCAACTTTCTATAAACTGTCGACGGAATTCTATAAGCCCGTGTTCCTAATTCTTCTATTACTCAGTTTCCAAATTGTTATTCACGAATCACATAAAAAGTTGTTTACCCGCAAATTGAATCTGATAGACTCTCCAATACACTTTATCAACTGTTTGCTTGAATCTCTCTTCATGAAAATTATTTGACAGCTTCTTAAGCACTAGAGAAACGTTTATTCTTATACTATTTGATCAAATTTGCTGAATTCTCATTAGACTTTCCTCTCTATCCAGCAGTCGTAGAATAGTCACTTAAAATTTAGGCGAATTTTTTTCCCCGTGTAAGGATCAATTTTTGTCTGCTTTGGTTGGAAATTGAACTCTTTAACTATTGGAGTATCCGAGATACTCTCGTTTTTTTAAAACAGGGTAAAAATATATATCTTGAGTTTATGATGGGAACTCATACTTTCATCTATTCTCTATCTGTTGACATTGTACTTATGTTTTGGAAGTGAGCCGAAGTGGGTACATTTTATATTCTAAGAAAAAATATAACATGCGCGCTTATGGCACTCGACAAGCTGAAATGTGTTTTTCTTGAAAATCATTTTTTCGAAACTGCAAGTTAAAAATGTACTTAGGGTTATAGATACATTATAATTATTATTTTATTCACCAATAGAATTGAGGATGACCACCAGTGTGAAAGCCAAAGAATAAACGGTCTTCATTTTTTGCAAGCAGAGAAAAAAGTGATTAATGTATCGATGAAGAATTTGGTTAACTGTGTAGCTGAAGTATATTCTGGTGCTGCGTTAGACTATATTATATGCATATAAATAATAATGTGCTGATATCATAAAGTATATGATTATAGGCATCGAGTTTGTTCTTCTGAGTTATCTGAGACATTTGTTTTTCATGAGTCATGAGGTATTTTCACTAAAATAGCCGAATAGCTGACAGATATCTATCGAATTACAAATCTCAATCGTAAATGTGTAGATAACGAACAATTTTGGTAGAAATAATATTTGTTTCTAATTAGTTATAGTGAAATGATGAGGATTTAAAACAATTTATGTACTAAAGAATTGTATTTTTACTTTTTTTTATTTGTATTTTTAACCAGGAAAGATTAATTTTTAAGTAAAATATCAATTCATAACCAAAAGGCGAATAGTTATATTTTAATTTTAGAAATTAATTCTAAAAAAATGAATTTGTAACAAAATAGTTCAATTTTCAATAACAAAAAAATTAATTTTCAATTGAAATGTTGAATCTTAAAACAGAGAATTAATTTTCAACAAGAGTTTAACATTTTATAAAACAGTTCAATTTGTAAGCAAAATGCGATTTTTATATAAAACGATGAATGTTCAACAAAAAGCATGAATTTTCAACACGAGTATGGTTCATAAGATATAAATGATAAATTCCTAATTTCTTCTCTCCTTCAACGCGCATTTTGCTAGGCATAGTGGATACACGCTTTGGCCCATAACTTATTGATTTATCTAGTTTCTAGAAAAACATCATTCAAATAAAGAAAATATCTCGTTAAACCAACCTTTATTAATAGTATAGAACACGTATCTTTACAATAGTCAAGCAAACTGAATTAAGTTACTTGGCAGCTACAACTCCGAAGTTGTTTACAGCTAAAACTTCAAGAAACACATTGCCTTTTCCTCAATATTATTTCTAAACATGAATAATATTTTAATTTAACTTCGTATCATGAACAATATTATATTTTATTTCCACTTTTATTTTAAATTAATGGCCTGGAAGTCTGTTTATACTAGGATTTAGATGCACTACTCTGAAATTCAACTTTATTGAGCGGCGGTAGCCTACTGGAATTCCGAGAATTTCTTCTGAGGTCAACCTAGTTACAATGCCGCTTTCCATGTTTATTTTCGCCCGTCTTTTATCGCGGTCAATATATCCGTATATTCCCGCAAGATAATTAAAAGACTCCAGTATTGCAAAGACGTCACCGACAGATGATGATAATACAATCTGCTCTTGGGTTGGCACTGGCACATAGACGTTAAATTGTTTTCTTACTCGAATTGCTTTATCGGTAGGAAAAGTGTACCTCCGAAATTCGAATATCCGGTGCAGATTCCTTTTGGGAATAAGCCGAATGTATCGAAGTTGTTCAAGATCACATCCACATTCGTCAGAAGAAGGAAGCCTTCTATGAGAAGGCATGGTCCTAGTAGAAGGATGATGCCTCACAGAGGGAGATCTAGACCTGATACGAAGAGAAAACTCGGCAGGAGGATGATTCAGGTCAATCTCATATGAATGATTTCTTTCAGAGGAAGAAAAAGAAGGTCTGCCACGAGAAAGATCAAGAGCAAGGTCATCATCAGGGAAAAGATCGAACGATGAACTTGAACCTGCAACACGAAAAGAGGATTAAATTTTTTTTGCAACACGAGTTTGGTTTGCTCGCTTTCTCGTGTGGGCTTTAGATATGCTAAGTGAGTCTTTATCATTGGGTAGGTGAGGGGGCTTTCTGTGAACTACGTTATCAATTTCAGCGGGACGGGGATTGCGACGAAAACGTAGTCAGGTAACATGCTCTTGGTGGGGTGAGAGGGGATACTGAAAGTAGCTGTAAGAACTCTGATACTCTTCGTACTTTTTTTTATTTTTAGGGTTTCCTAGCCCCGGACTGAAATCCTTATAGTTTCGGTCGCGTGTCTGTCAGTCTGTCCTTCGTACTTTTTCCAAAGAGGGGAAGTGAGAGGTGGGGGCTTAAATGCGAACTGACATCAATTGTACCCAATAAGAGAATCAAACTATTTTTAGTTGAGAGTTAATTTTTTTGGTTGAATAGCTACTATTATATTTTCTTTTCGTAATTTTTGTCTCGTTTGATTACAAGTTCTACTTTTTTTTTGTTTAGAAAATTTCATTATTTTCTGTTTCAAATGTCACTATTTTGTTGGAAAGTAATCTTTTTTTGGCAAAACCTCAACTACTTGGTTGAAGTGTACTGGCTGCTATCTGGCTACATAATACTTATGTCCCGGACTTCGTCGGAAGTAGGCAAATTTTGTGTGCTAAGAAAAATATAACATGTTCGCTCATGGACTCGACAGCTTTGAATGCGTTTCTCTCAAAAAGCAGTTTTTCGAAACAGCAAGTTTAAAAATGCACTTAAAGTTGAAAATACATTTTAATAATAATAATTATTATTATTGTTACCCATAGAATTGAGGATGATCAACAGTTTGAAAACCAGATTGTAAACAGTCCTCATTTTTACCCAGTAGAGGAAAAACTGATGATTAATGCAGAATTTAATTAATAGTGTAACTAAAGAATATGTGTGTGCTTCGTCATACTATCGATACTAAACTCGTTATCTAATGGGCTATATGATTGTAAACTTATTATTCTGAGATATTTGTATTTCATACGTGAGATTCAAGGACAGAAATTTATTTACGTCATTTATTTACGCTTTTCTATTATTTCCAAAGAGTTAAAAATGATACATCATCTTCTTATTCTATTAGATTTTCTCAATTCTCAATTTTTCCGTTTCTATAAACTTTTTGAAATTACTTTAGTTAGCCCACTTTTTCCGAATCAAATATATAAAATTTTCGTGGCAATTAGTCAAGTTTTACCAGTTCTTGTTTAGGGAGGAAACGAAATTTATTTTGCGCAAGAAAAAGAAGTCTATAAAATAAAAAATTGTTCTTTTTATTAAAATGTCACACCATGGTTTTTATTCTATTAAAATTTTCTATTTTTAACGTTTCCATTTTGATAACCTATTTTTAATTATTATATGCAGTTCTAAGTTAATGTATTTAATTATATCAAGCAATAAGTTGCTTTTCAATATTGAATTGGGAAACATCTCGAGTAATAGATTAATTCGGATATAGGTAAGTTTTAATTTTTTTTCGTTTGGTAATGCTTGGAGACAAGGAAATAGTGGGACAGTGCCGTATGAAATAAAAAAAATTCCAAGTCTGACGTAACCAAAAACCTTTTCTTGCACTTATTTTTACGGAAATTCTGGTTGTGATTTTTTCAATAAAGAATAGTTTTAAAAAAATGCAGTTAATAAATAAATCATTTTAAATAATGTAGTAATTTTTCATTTTCAAAATCTTCAAATCATACATACCCGGTAAGAAGGTGTTCCTTACCGATATCTTGATGTTGGTGATGATCCAGATGTCCTACATGCAGAACCTGATGTCTCTTGGCTGAGTCCTTCTCCACTTTTCTTCGTTCATCACATTTTAAATTTACGATATTTTACATGTCGGTGACGTTTTTCTTTTTGACAATAAGAGGTAACTCTCAGTTTACTCGAATCCGAAAAGTGTTGTTTTGAAGCAATTGCCACAAAACAAATTAACTTAATTCACTTGATAATAAAAAGTGAAAATGCACTTCTCCGATTTCACGAATCAATGTATCCAAGTTCAGCCTATATTATGCATTTTTCCTGGAATTAGTTGTTATTCCGATGGACTTAGGCTGGAGTTCATTTTCGCCATAGTATGTAGATTTATTTCTACTGAGTCATCAGAAAACGATCTACTACACCAATTCTCATTCATCGTTAAACCTGAAGAGAGTGAGAGAGCCACCGACATTATTAACGAAATTCATAAAAATAAGTATGTTGGATGTGAATGCATTAGATAGATAAATATTAGCAAAACTGAATGAAAAAAACATGGATTTAAAATATGGCTGATTGTAACCTAGCGTTTCTACTTATCGCTTGATAAGTCGCATCGATGTTGAAGAAATTACGGAGACAATCATAAACGGGAAAGTGATAACGTACAGGTTCCAGAAAATCATTTCACCTGGTATTGACATTTCTTCATGGGTTGAACATTGTAGAGAAGTTGATTGATGTTTGAAAAAAAAACAAGGTTCCGATATCTGAATATTCCTTTCAATTTTGTGAAGCATCTAGCCTCGAAGTTCGTCACAATCATATTCGTTGTCACATCTTAGTATAAATAAAGCACTCGGAAGCACACACAATATTCAAAATTTCCTAATCGTGAATTCACTCAAAAGAAACCACAACTGACAAAAAACATTTTCAGAATAATCAATAAATACCTCGATTAGATGTATACATTGCTCCGCACAAACGTGATTAACTGAGAATTAATTAATCGCTTAGATTTATGTGTAGCATTCAAACGGAATGAACTATAATTATCACACTTATTAATCAATGTCGCTTGAAGCAGTAACTTCCCACTCTTCATAATTACTTTTCGCGACCCACCAATCGTTTGGGTTACATAAGAGCACGCGACAATTCGTTTGCCGCGTTTCCGAAAATTCGAGCGCGAATTTCTGCCAGCCAATCTCCCATTCGAGAGAAAATCGTTATATACATAAAATTTCCTGCGCGCTAAATTATAAATCAGTCACGTCACAAGGTGGATTGCTATCGCCGGAACTAGGATTTTTCGACAATAGCTGTACGTGTGCTGAATGGATAAATTAAATTTGAAAGCAATCGATTGAACCGTTTTTAAGATATCATGGACGCCAGTTTAAAAAATGTAGTTTCGAGAAAAACGCGTTTGAAAGTTTAGGTGTAAGTTATAGCATGAAATTTTTGCTTACCTCTAGTCTGCTCTTCCTGGGTAAAGAGTGCGCCTTCCTCTTCTTCTTGGAAACTTATCAAGGCTAATTGTTCCTTCCTGTCTAAATTCTGGCCTTTCTTGCCGCATCGCTCATGCGCCGCTCGGAGCGGGTGATCCAAGCCGCGGTGTGCGGTCGGCCCCGCGCTCTCAATACCTTAACTTCTTACTGCTATAACTTTCGAGCGACTTAGAAGTATGGAAAATTACCTTACCAGTATATTCTATACATGCTGTAGATTGGATTTACGCAAGAAAATCAATTTTTTGAAACCGTCACAAGGGATGACCCCCTTAATGCAAATCGTGAAGGTAAGACAACTTTTTCAAAAGACTTCATGATAAATGTGGGATTGTACAAAATAAGCTGTTCTCGTTCTAACTGCAAAATTTAAGTTGGAGTTTCCTGATTTTGATTTTAATAGAAACACCACAAGAGTTTGTGCTACATCGCGGGCCTGAGTGTTTTGCGATGACATTAGCATTTTGCGCAGTTTTATAATATTTTTCCATGGCAAACCTGTGAAAAGATGTTTTTTGTCTTGGGATAAAGCGAAGTGTCCCACTTTGTCGAGAATCGAGGTTTCACATTCAATACTCAAACCTTGAAGCAATTCTGATAGCTCTGAATTTAAATGCGAATATGCTTGAGATCATCACCTACTGTACACTTCTTCATACATGCTCTGAATTCTGGGTCTTCTTCGCCTAATTGCAAAAAATCATCACTCTCAGAAACTGTTTCTTCATTATCAGGAAATCGATTACCATCTTTTAGTTTCATGTTTTTGTAAGCAATAAAGCAACAGGACCAACATAGAACATCATGGAATGCTCTTTCCAAAGCAAAAGAAAGAAACATTTGCTTCACCTGCAGACTCTACTATTTTCTTAAGCTTATTTACACTCTTAGCAAACCTGCTGAAAGCATCGAATCGTTGATTCATAGAACTTTTTTGATGACATGTCGTCACCCACTGTCACTGAGGTACGGTCGCTAGATGACGATGTCTGCTGATCCTCTTTTCCGCCCTGGCCTGCCGTTGCGCCGGTTCTGGGGTTCCAACTCCCTGCATCGTACACACTTTCTTTCTGTCTTTTATGACAGAATACAATTTTTTATCAAGGAACTATTCCGGAAAACTCTTGTGGCTCGCCGTCACTATGTAGAGCTGCCCTGGATGTCTACCTGATGCCCGTCAGAGAAGCACTGAGTGCGAAGTTTGAATTGCAAATTAGATAATTAAGTTGTCTTAGTATTTCAAATCATGTAAATTAAAGCGCAGTAAAGGTTAGGAATTTGAGCTCATATTGACAGATGACTCAAAATCCAACCTTCTTTTTGTCCTCAGAACGATCGCTGAAAGAAACAGGATTGATTGGTCAGTAAGTGGCGTAATAATCTGCATTACTGACGAGAGATGGAATAATGGAATGTGACTATTTTTGTAAAGTAACTCTTTATTGAGCACCAAAAACGCGTCTCGTTACAATACTCAGCCGAACTGAATTTAGTTACTTAGCAGCTACAACTCCCACATCCTAAAAGTGGTGCTGGGGACAGTTGGAGTCAAGTCACTAGTCATTAATGAATACGACTCCTGCTGGGGTAATTCTGGTAATCATGCTGCTTTTCATATTTATTTTCGCCCGTCTTATGTCGCGATCAATATATGCAAATATTCCCGCAAGAAAATTAAAAGTCTCCAATATTGCAAAGACGTCACCATTGGGTGTTGATATTAAAATTTGTTCCTTGGTTGATATTGGCACATGGGCATTACTTACTTCTCTTATTTGAATTGCTTTATCGACAGGAAAAGTGTATCTTCGAAATTTGAACATCCGGTGCGGATTCCTTTTGGGAATTAGCCGAATGAATCTCATTTGTGCAAGTCCACATCTATATCCGTCAGAAGAAGGAAGCCTTTTAGAAAGAGCCGTGATCCTAGTAACAGGCTGACGCCTGGCAGTAGGAGACCTGGACCTGACACAAAAAGGAGTATCAGTAGGAGGATGGTTCAGGTCAATCTCAGATGAATGATTTCTTTCGGAAGGAGAAAAAGGGGGTCTGCCACGAGGATGATCAAGAGAAAGCTCATCTTTAGGGAAAAGATCGAACGAATATCTCAACTCTGCCACAAGAAAAGAGGATTAAATTTGTCTATGCAGCACGAGCTTACTTGCATCGCTTTCTCGTGTGTGCTTTGGAGAAGCACGTTGAAGAGATTGCGTCAAAAACTAAGTTGCGATTGCGAATAGCACTTGCATTGGTGACCATCTGCGACGTGCGACCACGTTGTGTATTAGCTGCGTTTTAACTAATGTCGAGCGGGCGGTTTAACACCGAGGCTGATTGGGTGCTTTCGATGTGTAGGGTCGAATGACTGCCTTCAAACTCGACAATCGAAAAACCGGCTGAACTCGGGAGGTGGCTTTTTGTACTTTTTATTTCCCCCCGGTCAAACGTCCAGGCAAGTTTGAGTACTTCTAATAAAGCAGAATACAGCGGCTGTGATTAAATTCATTCACTGATTCTAAGCCCACCTTACTAAAAAAAATATTTTTACAGGGTCACACCCAGTGAAGTGGAGTCATCTGGCGGTAATGTACCCACACTAAAGAATTTAAATGATTCTTTAGCAGCGAGAGTGACCCATGTTACAACAGGATTTTAAACTAAAAAGGCATAGTACAATAGGTTTTATCCGCAGTGCAATCGGACTTAAATGGACCAGGACGTTTCCCGATGATAAATTATAACAAAGTTTGCGAATTTTGCGAAACATCGCCCTACAATTTAATAAGCTTGAAAAGCAAATTTCCTATTTCAGACTTCACGGTCTTTCCTCTATTTTTTTTTCCTTCTTCCAATAATTCTTCCTTTTTCCGCTGTTTTCAGGAAGCTTCCCGATTTTCCTTTCTTTCGTTCTTTCGCTAAAATAGGAATTAGAATTAATAGTACCCAATGAGAAAATAAAACTATTTTTGGTTGAAAATCAATTTCTTTTAACTATCAATGCAACTAAGACATTTTTGGTTTAAAATTTATCTTTTTTATTTTATGTTGAAAATGTATCTATTTTGTTGGAAATTCGCGTAGTTTAGTTGAATATTGAACTATTTGGTTGAAAATTTATATATTTATTGAAATTCGTCTTTTGTGCAAGAAAATTGATATCCTTGGTTTAATAATTATCTGTTTGTTGGGAAACAAACAAAATTTTGATAACATTTAAAAAAGTTTTACGCTTTTCAGCATTTTGAAAATCCTCAAGGAATAAAAAAAAAACTATTTTTCTGATAAATTACAAAATTTCCAATAAAATTTTTTCCAGATAGCAAATATATTTAAAAACCCTCTCAGTTTAATTTTTTGATCAATCCAGAATTGAAAAAATCATTTTTAATCATTTTCAACATTATGTAACATTCGGTTTTTTAAAGATAAATAAGTTTGAATCGTTATTTTTAGTAGCTTTCAACAGATATTTTTTAAACGCAGTCAAATAATTTTTCATATCTTTTCAAACTGTCTACAAATTCTTGTCATTAAAAAGTAATAGCCAAAGTCGCAGGTTTTCTGAAAATCGTAAAAAAATGAAAAACAGTTTTAGTTCCAATTTTTTATTTATTTTTGTTCAGACGTAAAGAATAATATGAAAAATAAACATATTACATTTTTAGGAAAATGACACAAGATGCGAACCAAAATTAATAGGAAAAAATTATTTAACCAAAAATTACAATTCACAATTTACAAATTTTTTATAAATTTTTGTTATAAAAATACATTTAAAATTATAAAATTAAATTTTTCTAAATATGAAACAATATGCAATAAAATTGAAAATAACAAAATTTTTCGGATGAATTATATTAACAAATTTGCCCGGAACCCGTTTACGCTAGGACTCGTATTTTTGGTTCAAATCGTGAAAACAACATTGAAAATAAACAACTGTTTTTATGAAAAAAACGACACAAGATGCAAATTCATTGTTAAATAACAAAATCGTTTGCCCAAAGGAGATCTAAAAATTAGTTTTTGATATTTTTGGATCAGATGCCGCCTTTTTTTTATTTAAAAAAAAAACGAAGTACTTATGTTTCAACATCAATGCAAATCATGAATTTGCATAATACACATTTATCTAAATGATACCTTTTTCAGGGTAGCTGCGAATAAATATCAATGCCAAATAAGGAAGAAATATTCAAATAATCATGAAAATAAAATTTGTATTTCATTTTGTAATATATAAATAAGCAGTTCCGGATCAACGTACTCAAATTAATATAATATGCATTTAATAAACGAAGTTGAACATAATGTAGAAAAGTTCGCGCTTTTGGCCAATTTCAACTGAGTGAGAAGCACGAGATACGTGAGAGAATGTATTCTTCAAAGCCATAGGAGCATTAACGAAAGAGAATTCACAATCACTAAATTACAGTTGTAGTGGGGCGAGGTATGTACATTATCGAGCGCAAGGCGCGACATCCAACGGACGCACGTTCTGGGTTTATTTATTAATTTATTGGTAAATATACATATTTTCCCAATTCATTGATTTATTTATACCACCATATATCAAGTAAAAATTAACCAATTGGGAAAATTTCATTCTCTGTTCTTTTTAGCTCAAATAAAAAAGAAGATATTGATCAAGATCATTTAGTTAGCAAAAATGAACAAAAACAAAACGTAGACCAGTGATGGTCCACGTGATTTTCTCAGTACAATTTCTCCTGATTACAATGCCATGTTAAAGCGATTAAAATTAGAAAATGCTATATTGGGACAGAGAATTAGAGATGATATTTCTAAATCCGAAACAGCAACGTTTTCCATAGATGTCTGGCTGCCGTGCAAAAATGATCCATATGTACTAGTGTCGCTACATTTCATAAATACGGAATGGAAATTGAAGATTTGGTCTCTCTATTGTAAAAGGATTGAAGACAATCCGTCAGAAACCAGTTTAGCTCTAGCTCTAATACGTATCAATAAAGAATGGGGTTTCAAGAATAATGACAATTCAACTGTTCAGAATGTCCTCGTCCACTTTCTGATACGAACCTAGTCTTATTTTCACGTGGTTGCAGCGACTCCACAATTTCCCTTTATGAAGGCTTTTCGAAGTGGTTTGCGTTTTGGGTTTTCCTAGCACGAAATAAACCGTCTCGCGTTCCGTTGGGTACGCTTCCACAATTTCTTCCGTGGCTTTATTAAATATTTCCTTTTTTGACAGTAGTAGCAAGATGTGCTCTCAATCTCTAAAAAATAATTATGTCGTAAACAGCAAGAATTACTTTTTAAAATTAAGATTGATTTTAAATTGGAAGGTTCAATTTAACTCACGTCAGGAAATAGTGGTGCTTCCTGTCTGTTGAAGTCGTTCCCAGAACTATTATTTTTTACGCCAATCGGTGGCTGACAAACCAGACAGTATTTCACCTGACCTTACTTTCGGAATTAGCGACCCTGCGTCGACTTCGGAAGCACTTGATGAAGAACTTGCATTTCTGTTGCACCCTTTTTCTTCATTTGCAATAACAAAAATTTTCTTGCAACTGGTGAATTTTTGCAATTTCCCAATTCCTCTGATAAACTACGTTCGTCCTCACAGTCTTCAAACACTAATGATCCATCTGTGACGGAAACATATGCCGCAGACCCTGTTACAAGAAAACACGTGAATAAATATAAGATTCCAAGACGTAAAATACGAATACCAAATTTTATAAATCTTACATTCATCCTTTTCTATAAGTATTGTGGAATTATCTGGACCCTGTGCCCTTTGCAAACTACTACTCTTTTCTGAGACTTTAATCTCATTATCGAGATGATAAACGGCTCCCTTAAAAAAAATAAATAAAATACTATTGTCAAATCTGTATCGCTATGAACATCATTTTAATATTCTCCTAAAAGAAATTGTTAATTTTTCACATTTAAAATACCAAATAAAAATTATAATTACATCTTAGTTCCCGAATAATTTTACGCCAAATTAATCATATTGTTTACATAAATATCTTAGAAAGTTTCGCTGATACTCTCGTCGCAGTTCCAACTCCTGAAGATGCAGCTTCCGGTTGACTCCTCCATTATGACTATTGAACTATGTACCTACATGTATAAGCAAAGGACCTTAAAAACCCGAAAGCTTTTTTTACTTCTTTTCAGTTTAGTGATCATTTATCTATATTTGAGGTTGCGTTTCCACAGCTATCACAAGATTTCAAAATGCCCCACCAAATGTATGAAGATTTCAAAAGACTTCAAAGGATTTTATAATATTTCAGAAAGATTTCAATAATTTTAAGGACCTTAAAATGTTTTTAAGAACTTTAAAAGATCTCCGAGATTATCTATCTATATTTCAGGTTGTGTTCCCAAAGATATCGAACGATTTCAAAATACTCCATCAGATTTTTGCAAGGATTTTGTAGTATTTCAAGAATTTCTAGGGTTTTACAGATTTCATATTTATTTTTAAAAATTCAAAAGATTTGATTGATTATCTATCTATATTTGAGGTTATGTTTCGCTGAAGTTGGTAAAATCGTTAACATACTGATAAATATTGCTGCACTTACTGCACTTGAAGTTTCCTCAGATGAAGGACAAGAACACACTAGTCAATTACTCACTCAAAATGCGAAAAAATTAGATTTTCACCATTGTTTCAAGACCCAAACTGGAAAAGCGCGTGAACGACGACTAAAGACGCCAGCGTCAAATTCAAACTAACCAAGCCTAACGGCTAACACAGAAGACGCCGTTGCCCCTTACGTCATTTGTCGATACACGCGCCCTCTGTGACTTCACTATCCAAATATTGCATTTGAATATCTCAGATCTTAAAAATCTAATATCCAAATATGTTGTCCGGCAATATCTCATATATTGAACAAAAAATTCCAGGTCATACGCGCCAATATCGAGATATTGCGAATATTGACTATCCTCATTTTCATTATCTACTTTCGAATATCTAGTTTACCCCGTGAATGCATGGATTTGTTTTGAGGTATTTGGTGATGTGTATGCCCAAGTGAAGAAAGTAATTCGTTACTTTGAAGAATGTGATGAAGGAACGTCATCTCTGGAAAAAAACAGATAATGTTAAAAACAACGCCTGAAAAATTGATAGAAGGACACCTTGATAGATTAGATTTAATCTATGGCATGCTAAATACATTTTAGAGAAGCGTATACCTTTGGCTGCGGTCTTATCCGATAAGGCGGAAAAAATTGTTATATATGCAATGGAAACTTGTCAAAAATCTAGTAACTTTACTTTTTCCATTGCATTCGGCAAATTAAAATACTTTGCACTCATTCAGAATTCAACATTTCTGCGGTTCGACCATTGATTGGAGGACTCGTACGGAATTGCTTGATAATTGAAGTATCAGATGATAAATCTGATAAAGAATTCGAGGGAAAAGTGAGAGACAAACTAAGATTGGCTTTCAAATGGATAATGAAAAATTTGATGCAGTTTCTGTTCATCAGATTGCCACATTCATTGATCCTAGACGTAAGAAGTCATTAATGCTGAATTTACAGATGAAGGGAGAAAACAAGTTTTCCGAAATGTTCAAAAAATTGTTGCAGATATGTCAACTGACGAAACGAATGATTCAAATGCTAAAAAATCAGCCATTGATTTCCTCCTCAACAACAAAATTGAATAATAAGAGACCTCAAATGCAGTATCATATGTATTTAGCTGAAATGGAAGTCAGCTATTTTCTGCAGATGGACCGGCCATAGCAGCAAAAAGAAACTGCCTACCTTCAGAAACTATATCAACTTTTTAATGCCCTTGAATCAAAATGAGGAGAATATTTAAGCTTTTGGATTTTTATTGAATATCTTTCCATATTGATGTATCAAATTCCATTGATTTTGTTGTTATTATGCACTTAATGTTTATCTGCTAAAATAAAAATGTTTAATGGAAGGTTTAAGATGATAATTATTTACATCCACTGCTGATTGTAACTACCTTGTTCTTTTCCCAATCTGATCGGCGCTTTGGGCCCTAAATTGTGCTTATGTAGTAAGTGGTGGCTTAGTGATGACGTTGAGTTTTGGTATAGAAATATTTCGCCGAAAATATGACATTTTCATGATACCCGAAGCTCACCCAAGTACCCGATATTTAGGTTATTACACGGGTTATTACTGTTTGCAATGTTTTTATCCAACTTCAGAGAAATAATATCCCTGAGATTTACTGTGATGTGAAAAGAGTTCATTCTTTCATGGAATAACAGCTGTTATTTTATTGCTTTCCTTCAACGATCTATTTTCTTGCATAGTGGAAACGCGCTGAGGACCATACATGATTGATTTATTAATTTTTCGGGAGAAGAATTTCATTCAGATAAAGACAAATATCAGAGCACGAATTTGGTAATAGTCAGTCGAACTGAACTTATTAACTTAACAGCTACATCTCCGGCATGCCGGAAGTAGTGCTGGGGACAGTTATAGTCAAGTCAGTATTCATTTATGCGCCAAATATGAACTTCAACAAATACATTGACCTTGTATTACCATTTCTAACTAGCAGTTACTTCTAAGATTTTCATTCGACTTTGGATCATGAATTGGACGATTGCTTTCACGATTGTTTGAATGCACTACTCTAAAATTCAAAGTTATTGGGCGGCGGTCACATACTGGAGTTTCCACGATTTCAGCTAGGGTCAATCTGGTAACCATGCCGCTTGCCATATTTATTTTCGCTCGCCTTATTTTGCGATCAATATATATATATATATATATATTCCAGCGAGAACGTTGCAAGTCTCCAATATTGCAAAGACGTCACCATCAAAGGTTGATAATACAATTTGTTCTTTGGTTGGCATTGGCATATAGGGATTACATACTTTTCTTATTTGAATTGCTTTATCGGCAGGAAAAGTGTATCTTCGAAATTCAAATATCCGGTGCAGATTCCTTTTAGGAATTAGCCGAATGAATCTCATTTGTGCAAGTCCACATCCATATCCATCAGAAGAAGGAAGCCTTTCAGAAGGAGCCATGGACCTGTTAAAAGGACTACGCGTGGCAGTAGGAGACCTGGATCTGACACGAAGAGGAGACTCGGCAGGAGGATGATTTAGGTCGATCTCAGGTGAATGATTTCTTTCGGAAGAAGAAAGAGAAGGTCTGCCACGAGGAAGTTCATGAGTAAGGTCATCATTAGGGAAGGTATCGAACAGTGAACTTAAATCTGCAACAAGAAAACGGGATCCAATATTTTATGCAGCACTGGTTTGGTTTAATTACCTTCTCTAGACTACGTTACCAAATTGAGGGGGAAGGGTATTGCGTTAAAAAAATAAGTTTGGTAACCTGGTTCATGGGACACCACAAATATTTTTGAACAGAAGGAGTCTTTTCTGACCTAAAAAAAATCCATAAGAGTTAAGGATTATGCTAGTTCCCGTTAGCTGATCAAGACTTTAGACGAACGTCATCTACTCTCTGATCATATTACCTGACCGTCACGTCGAACTCCTATTAAATCTTAATGATCCGGGTGTTTTAAACCCATCTCCCTAGAGGAATTTTGGTTTGAAATTGACATTTCCTACCCCCTTATCGTCATGCCGACCTTTGGTTAAAACTGAATGATCCAGGTGTGTCAAAAACATCTTCTCCGATGAGTGTTGTGTTCAAATGGAACATTCGTTTCATCGATGATTGGGAGATGGTTAATTTTCTTTTTTTTTTTAAGTGAAAATCAATTTTATCTCAGTTATGATAATTGCTGGAAACATTCATTATCCCTTCATCATTATCTAACTGTGCTAAACCTATTTTACTCAAGGAAGTTTGGACTTAAATGCAAATTTCCTACACTCGGATCATTATTTGAAAACTCCATCGACCTGAAATTAAAACGAAGTAATCCAGGTGTTGCAAAGTATTTTTCTTAGAGGAAGTTAGGCTTCAGTTGCAGGTGTGCCATTTCCTGATCATTCTTCACTACCTTGTGGACCTGCAGTCAAGTTAGAATACTTAATATTTATTTATATATGCTGTAGGCAACAATTTTTTCCTTTCTTCACAGTCAGAAACATGCGGCACTTCATTATTTTTATATATTCGTCAGAGTAACTTTCAAATTTAATGCAAAAATATGAGAAACTAATATACGTGTGAATTTATATATGGCTAATAGAATATTCGAAAGAAAAGGAAAACGAAAAGTCCGAACCAAGAAGTTTAAAGCGACGATTTCTAAAAGTTTTTTGTGATGACGAATACATTTGAAAAGGCCTAGTTAAATTGATCACTATAAATGATCAAACATTTTCATTTATGCAATATGAAGAATTGCATGATTTTTCAGATCCTCTCCTAGAATGTCTTGGTGAAGAAAAATTCGTTCTGTCGCCCGAATCAACTGAAAACGAAACGAGGTTTACAGCTGCAAATATTAGAAAATGAATTAAAGAGGAACTGAAAGAGTATGTAGTTACATTGATAAATATAACGCAATGATAATTATCAGAGAGTAGTTATAAACATTTGTATAAATATCTCAGGAAGGAGATACTTTTTATAATCTTCGAAACGTTATACGAGATATTTTACAAGAGTACAACATACTTGTAGATGGAATGTATACATGTACAACTGACAACGGAACGAATATGATTAAGATGACGAACTTATGCAAGAAGATCAAGAGAACGTCTTCGTCGAGGAAGATATGGACATCAGCGATATGGAAGAAGGGGAAGATGCTGAAGAAGTTGTTAAGGATTCGGGCGAAGAAGACTATTTGGTGAAAAATAATAGCGGAGATCATCTTGAAGAATGTCAGAATGATTTTGTAAACCTTGAGGAAATAGTTGATGGCAAAGTTTGCATAGAAGACTGTTGTCCCTGATATCGAGGTCTGCACATCAGTAGCATAATTTTTTTCTTTACAGGCACGAAAAGCAGTGAAGAACTTCGTACTGGAACGCAAGGAATTTGATAGCCTTTACGCATCTTGGAAGAGAATTGCAGATAGCCTGGCTGCATTAAAGCCTGCCATAATTGAAACTGTGCGTCTTCATTCATTTTTATGGTTTATGGCTTGAAGGCAAACTGAGGGTGATCAAAGTTGACAGTCGTTTTGTTTTGCCCTGCGCATGAAGCAGGAGATGAAGCAGAGCAGATAAAGTACATCAAATATACAGAGAAAGATATATTTTATGCAACAAAACTGCATGTGATCACACATACATTTTTTGTTGAATACTAATATTAGAACTTTCCTAATGTTTCTGAAAAGACAACTTGAAATTAAGTTAGAATAACGTACATTATGTTTTAAATGAACAAAATGTAAACTCCATCCTTTTAAAAAATTTGAGAGTAACTATTTTTTAACGATTGTCAGATGGAAGAAGAAGATAGCAGTAAGATTATTCTTGAGGCCGAATTAGAAAAGTTCAACCAGCAACGATTATTCTCTGAGAATGATACTGTATCTTCAATCAACATCCAAAAACTACTGCTGGATTCCAGAATAATAGCTCCCTTGAAAAGAAAAGGCAGTCTCTTAGAATTCTGGGTGGCTAAAAAATTTAAGAGACCACGCTTATACAGACTAGCAATTGTAGTTCATGCTGTGCCTATGACCCAAGTAAGCGACGAAAGACTTTTTTGGGGGTTAAAGTTAATTTTTCCAATTCTTAGAGGAAACTCGCCTCCAGGATTAATCGATGATACTTTACTCGTTTGCACTAATGAACTGTACGAGAAAAATAATACAAGCGAGTAATAAAAAATAGTCTCAATGAGAGACAAGGAATCCAACAAGACTACTGATAACTAATATTACAAGAATTTTAATTTTGCTTAGCGTACATGTACCTTGTATTTTCAGGCAGCCGTCGCCCGCATTAAAAAGTTTTACTGAGAACTGTCTTTAATTATTATATTAAACAAATTTATTTGAATAATCTCAATTATATGTATTAAAATTCATTTTGACACTTATAAGACGCTCTAAATTCTTTCATCTTCTTGAAGAAAAAACGTGATTTTAGTCACATTTTAGTGATTTTAACCTCGAGGAGGTTGGCGTCGACACATCTGGATTCTTAGGTTTTAATAGGTGGTAGACGTGACGATTCGGTCATGATCAGGTAGTAGCAAATGTTCGTTTGAAACTAACACACTTCAAGGAAGTTGTGTTTGACACACCTGGATCATTAAGTTTTAATTAGAGGTCGACGTGACGATCAGTTAATGTTCATGATGAAGTAAAAATTCATGTTTTGATACCACCACTTCTCGAGGAAGATGATTTTTACAAATTTGGATCATTTAGTTATAACCGAAGGCCGACGGAATGGTGAGGTAACGATAAGGGAGTAACAGGAGTTCATTTGAAACCAACGCACGTCCAAGAAGTTAGGATTGATACACCTGGATTATTTAGTTTTAACACATTTTCTTAATACTGGTAACAGATATATTATAATAATTATTATTGTTATATTCACCAATAGAACTGAGGATGAGCAACAGGTTGAAAACCAGAGAGTAAACGGTCCTCATTTTTACCTAGTAGAGGAAAAACTGATTAATGTATGAATGAAAAATTTAATTGAAAGTGTAATTGAGGAATATCTTGTGCTTCGTTAGACTAACGATACCAAACTCCTTATCTAATAAACTATATGAATGCAATCGTGTTCTTCTAAGCTAAGTATTTCATAAGTCAGTTTCAAGGATACTTGTTAAACTATAATATCAATTCTACAAAATATGTTGAAAGAACTGGAAAGACGGACATAATTCTTTCACAATTTTGATCATATGTTTTACAAATTGCTTGAGAAATTTTTCGTTGCTGAAATATAGCTATCAACAGGAAGGGCTAGAAAAAATGGGTTTTTCTTTTCATTCGGCAATGAAGAAAAATGGAATGGTACGACCCGGGCACTCACAAGACAATCAGGAAATTAAAATCAAATAAAAGAAAAACTCCAAAACACAACCACAACAACCAAAAGTAAACTTAAGACTCAAAGAAAAAAGATCCACCAAAATAAAATCACAAAAGCGGGCGCTAGTCCTTTCTTGGGACACTACTATAAATTTCCTAAACCAAACCATTTCGGATTGCTGGCTTTGCCGCCTAGCTCAGCCTCCAACCGTCGTTGGATTACGGTAGAGTAACACAAAGATTACAACAATATGGAATTAACAATCCGTCTCAATTAAAACAAGTAACAAAGTTGTCAACGGAATAGACTAACAAAAAGAATTAGGATACAAAATTAAAGTAAGAAATCTGGACTAGTTGAATAATACTAGTAGACTAATATAGTAACAATATCACAGAAAATCGGAACAAAAGGGGTGCGACACGACAAATAGGAACATATATTTCGATGCTTAAATAAAGGTGGAAGGAAAAAAGGGGATGCAACTAACGGCACTAATTTTTAAGGATTCGGCACTGAATTCAGGAAATGAGATCGATAAATGAATCGGTGAATGTTAAAGGGGCAGTAGTCCAAGAAAGCTGACTTTTAGAAAAACGAAAAAAACTGTCCCGTTCCGAAAATATTCGTAAATTGCTTAATTAGGCCTTACGCATTTGTGGAACCAGTGGTCAGAGAGATATGACGAACAATCATTTTTCAAGTGAAACTGAATTAATACAGTCATTAATCACTATCTATTCGCTGTGAGCGGCCGGTTGGAGGGGATAGAGGAAACGATGCCAGCGCTCGGGGTGGCGAGTAATGAGTTTAGCGGGCGTGTGTTTTGATTGCATTTCATATGCATTCCAGTAGGCAGAATGTGGAGTTATACGTGTTGCATTGTGTATTGTAAAAATAATGGTAAAACGAAGGATTGCAAATTTTATAAATTTCCAAAAGCAGCACATAAAATACTGCAAAGAAATAAATGGATAGCTGCTGTAAACAGGGAAAAGTAAGTAAACATAACCTCGCTCTCGAGCATGTTTTTAACACTTTTCATTGACTGTTATAATAAGGCTGAAGCTATGCATACGCTAACGTGAACCGATCTCATGAAACTAAACCTAAGCGAAGTGGATTTGAAATGCTCTTCAAAGTCCATTAGATCCACTTGACATAACTAGTATTATTCGTCTTGAAAAGAAATCGTAGAATGCCATTTAAAAAAAAAATGATTCAATACTTCAATTTTCAGATTTAAAAAGAAATTCTAACTTTGAAAGCCTCTATCTTAAAATAATTTGACATTGAAATTAATAAACAATAAGATTTTAAACTGTGTTTATAATTATGTATTCAATTTTATTGTTTTGAAAACACTAGCGCTGCCACTAACTCACTTCGTAACTTTTTCTACTTCGCGTAGGTACAGTTTTATGAGATCGGTTCACGTTAGCGTAGCTTTAGACACTCCTTCATAATAACTGTATAACATAGTATAACGTGGAATGAATATAAATCTTTTTCAGTGCTAATGGTTCAAAGTGGATTCCAAAATCTCATGATGTGATATGTAGTCATCATTTTGTGGAAAATAAAAAATCAGATGATCCATCCAATCCCAGTTATGCACCAACTTTCTTTCCTTCTATTTATCGTGCCCTACAGATAAATGAGGGAGCTGTTGTAAGCAGGTACATGCATAAACATGAAAAACAATAATTAAATAATTTGCCCTTCTTCATTTATATAAAATTATTATGAGTACCGATTGATTACAGGTACAATATATTGATGAATCGCAGACAAAGTATTGGCAATAGCAGTGTTGAATCGATCATTGCTGTTGAAAACCAATTTGATAACAGCTGCAGCAACATTGCCAGTAGTCGAAATGAGCCGATGGATGTAAATGTGGAAAAAAAAGATCAAGAGTATCAAGTAGATTTTATCAATTCTGACACTGAACCAATATTAACTTTCACATGTAATAGGTACATTTACCAGACGAGTCATTGCGATGCAGAAGTTCAGACAGAAATACCCGATTATTTAGAAATTAAAACTATCAAAAATAGAAAGAAAATTAAAGATAAAGGAATGCAATATGGCCCATCATTACCTAATCTTGTAGATAAGTCGGTTGACTGTAACCACACTGTAGTAGAACAAAAAAAGAAACAGCGTAAGTTTTGTGGTTATCCTTCTGTCACAACAGACGAGCAATTATCAGACATTGCTGGGGTAAATTTTTGTACCCTTCGTTTTTTACTAACTAAAACTGATAACCCACCACAAGGATCTGAAATAACAAAAGAACAGAGGCTTTTAATTTTTCTAGTAAGAATGAAAACTGGATTGACTTTTTCAGCCATAGGAATTTTTTTTTAGCTTCCATCGCACGAGCATTTCAAAAATATTTTTTTCAACACTTGAATATTTGAGTTCGTCAACTGCAAATTTAGTATTTTGGCCAAGTAGAGCTGCCGTACAAAAAAGTATGCCTGCCTGTTTTAAACCAGAGTACTCAAGTACTCGTGTTATTATAGACTGTACTTAATTTAAAATCGACGTTCCATCAAAGGTTGACAACCACATTTATTCTTATTCTCATTATAAAAAAGGTTTTACTGCGAAAGTATTGATTGGCATCGCGCCATCTGGATTTATCTGTTTTAAATCAAAAGCAGCTGGTGGTATGAAAAGTGATCCACAAATAACAATAGATTCACAATTGATAGATTTATTGGAAGACGGTATGTAGTTTTGGCGGATAAAGGATTTCCTGAAATGAGGTCTGTAATTGATGCAAGTGGTAAACAGGTTTTTCTCATTATGCTACCTTTCCTGGAAAAAAATTCAGAATTTTCTGGAGCAATCATAAAATTCTAATTGCAATAGAATTTCAGTGAAAGGAAAAAGGCACGAACTGAATCTTCAAATGGCCAGCCACGCAAAATAATACTCAGGATATTTTGATCGGATTCGGAGCTCCTTGGCTGATCGGAATGAAAGAAAATAATAAGTTCAATTACAGAAAGAAATTAAGTTAGCTAAAACAATGCAAAACCAAATCACACAACTATCAACAATAGGGTGCAGAAGAAATGAAAGAGGTAGGCATTTCAAATAAAAATGATATTACTGAGGTTGGCTGGCGGTCATAATAAATAACCTAGTGTTTGAGGGTTAGCAGAAGGAACAGGGTACGAGAAAGGGAGTGGTGCGGTTGGTAGTAGAAGGGGGAAGAGGCGAAAGTCGGGAAGGGGAGGAATGGAATAGGGAGGTCAGTCGTAGACATGGCTGGAACGGTAAGGACAAGTTTCCACGTTATATCCAGGTTCGCCGCAGCAACGGCAGAACGTCTCTAGGGATCCCTTTTTTTTAGGGCAGCGGGAATATTTATGCCCCAACTTCTTGCAGTTCCAGCACCCAAAGCGAGAAGTGGTCTTCAAGAAGTCCAGGGTGCGGGGATTGACGTTCGAGGGAGTCGGGACTTTTATTTTTAATAGGGAAGGGATCTGTGGGGGAGGGGGGACTTTTGGGATGCTGGGGCTAGGTGTACTGTCGGAAAAGCCCATGGGTTCGGAGGTGTGTTCGGGATTGGGTTAGGAATAGAGTGGTGAAGCCTTTAGGATACGGAAGGGGTTATAGGAGCTGTGGGAAGGATTGGTTCTGCTGGAAGTGGGGGAATTGGTAAGGGTGCTGGATTCGTACCAGGGGTTGCAGGTTGAAGGGGTGACGTCAGCAGTGGAATCAGGGTGAATTGTAGCGGACTTATCGTGGTACGGGAGGGGTTTCAGGAAGGAGCGGTTCTTTGAGGGGTAGGAGGATCGGCAGTAGGAGGGGGTGGGACTCATGCCGGGATTTGAGAGTCGGAGGGGTGGGTACGGAAGTGGAGGAGCTGGGCATGTGCAGGTCGGGGGTAGGGGAGGCGCAGGGTGTTGCTACTCGGGCGCGCTTCGGTGGAGGAGTTGATTCGGTCTGGACTGCCTGGTCGGTGCCCCTCGTACGGGTTTGCGTGGCTGCGTCCCGGGGGTTCAGGGTGTTGCGTGGGACTAGGTCATATTTCTCCCGGTAGTGTTCGAGAAACTCTTCGTCTGTGAGGAAGTCCTGCAAAACTGCTGTCTGTCGGACCATGCCGGCTTCCTTCTGGACCTTTTGGGCCTCTCGCAGGGATTTAAAGAAACCAGGGTATTTGGATAGGAGGCGTATGATGAGACCCGCGTAAGGCTGGAGGTATACTATCTCTGGAGGTTCTTTGGGATTTTGTTCGGGGTTCATTTTTCTACTATTCTTGGTACAGTACCTAGGGATCAACATCCGGTACGTTATTGGGGGGCACGCAAGGCTTTAGATCGGATATGTGGGACTTGCCGATGAATCTGTGACTTAGGTCGGAGAGTTCATAGACAGTTGGGGACAACACCTTCGAGACTCCATGTAACTTTAACAGCCTATGCCGGAAGTTGTAATATTTAGTTTTTCATATATATTACGTAACCTAATCATGATGTAATAATTCTAATCTTTTCCAGATGAGTACGGTCGCTGGCTTAAGAAGGAGTGGTGTAATAAGAATGATGAAAAGAAAATTAATTATTTCAAGAAATTAAATCGCTACCTGAACAGAAAAATTCAGTATTTCAAATGGGGACAGAAGCCACGTAAGGAATCCTAAGAATAAAACCATTTCAGCCAAGAAGCAGCCGGAGGAAAATACTGTTTCAGCGATATTTGAGGAGTCAGAGATAATTGCGGAAGCTCCTGCAGAACGAACGAGGAAGCGAAAAAACCGAGCCAATGAATCTCCAGAGCGTGGAACTATTTTAACAACAGTTGCTTTGGTGCACCCGCTAAAAAAATTCGTTCAACTTCCATAAATTCAGAAAGTTCATGAGGTTCGGGTGGTTCGGGAGATGTTACTGGAAATGATTAGGTCACTACCAATTCAGGCAAATATCTTTGAATTATTTTCCAATTCTTTAAATCGGAATGGCTTTTAATGACTGAGTTGTCTGAAATGTTAGAAACGCAGCCAGTAAATGTCGTTCCGATGATACCAATTTGGAAAAATCTACCCGCGACTGTTGGTTCTCGCCCTTCGCGCTCGATAATATGTTTATCTGGCGCTTCGCACTCGATACTGTATTTACCTCGCGCTACGCGCTCGGTCTTTATGTTTCCCAACATTTGTGCACAGATCTTTTAAAACTAAAGGTCAAATCATCGACGTCCATTTTAATGTTCTTCATTAATTCTAAAAGTCTTAGCGAATAAATGTTTATTATTTTTGAAAAAAAATTAGGTAATCTAGGTACCTATACCAAGTACTGCAGGGACCTGTAGTACCTTTTCGTACTCAGCGGCCATCTTAGTGCGTGACGTCACGAAGGTACTATAAATCAGTAAAGATTATGGTAATGGCCCTGACTCGTGATGAGCCTAATAATAATGGAATGTTGGGGGTTCAAACTGCCGGGATAGGAATATACCTGCCTATACTGTGATCTTAAGTTGGTCTTTCTTTTCACGAGGGAAGGGCGTCAAATTTGTGAGGGATCTCGCAAATTAAGAAAACGGGAAGGATATGGAACGTAAAGAAGCGGGAAAAGTCGGAAACTATTTACAATTGTGAATAAAAAATGGTTTATTCAAGCCAACTCACAAAGGTTGAGTTAAATTCCTCAAGTGTCCGAACCGAATGGCGAAGCCAAGAGCGTGCGAGTGTAGTTGGTTCCCGCGCAATAAAGCCAAAGCGCCTGACGATGGAACTCGTGAAGTTCGAGGAAGAAGAGCGTTGGATGGTGGTTCTCCGGATTGTCCTCGGATGACTTGGCGTCGTTCTGGAACTTGAGGGGTTGGGCACTCTCGTACACGAATCACCAGGTGACGAGGCAGGTAGCACAAAACTGTCCTCGAGGATTAGGTTTTGGATATTAAAACCAAGAAGTGGTACTCTCTCCACTCCTGGTCCTGGGCCCGCCGGGCCGTACGGTAGCGCGGTGCCTATAACTTTGATACAATATCGTTTCTGTAGAAATTGGTGGAGAGGAAGACCCTAGGAAGCAGAAGGACATGAAAACGCCACAAGGAGAAGGTGGGCATGATACGGGCTCGGGCATGGAAGCAACAGAAGATATATTGGCAGAAGGCGTCAATCAATCAGATCAGTAGAAGGATGAGAATTCGAGAAAAAGGGAACGTGCTGAAGGTCAAGAAAAGACCCTAAACCAAAAAGACTAAACCACAAAATATCATAGCCTTCGGATTCGATCCAACAATAGACCAGTCTTTCGCATTTGTGAAATGACGATCCCTTTATAAAAAAGACGTTATTCTCAGATACAGGAAGCGAAAGAGGAAAACTCCGCGAACAAGGAAAAGATCATCAGGTATGTAAATTCGATGAAAAAAGTGTCCTTTTCTTGAAGGAAAACATTCGAGAAATGTGAAAATTTGAGTTTGTTGTAAGTTTGGCGCTTTTTCGGAAAATTGTATATGTATATGTTACAAATGGGAGGTGAACGATAGTCCATGATTCGTTTCGATTTATTTTGTTATTTAATTTCTTATCGCTGATTCATTTCGAAATTTTAATTTTTGTACATGTAAACCCTTGCTCGGAGTCAACATCATCATCGTGGGGCATCGCAGGAGGTTGAGAGGCATCGGGACGCCGAAAAGACTCAGCCAATTCGACACTCCAACCAAAACCTTGATTCTACCATCTGAATTCTCCCGCCAGTTTCACCATAAGGCGCTGCTGCCAACCTAACATTTGCAAATCTCAACTGGGAATCGCTTGTAGATATGAACTGGAAATCACCTGGATTTTGTACAAAACCTGGATTGTTCCAGAAATCTTCAGGATTCCTCGGTCAGCCAGACATCCACTTCATCTTCATTTGAGGCGATTCGAATGAGAAAACCACACCAGCTATACGCGTGGTAACTCTTCAGCTCAGCCCGTATCGTCAATACTCCGAATTTATAACCACGGTATATTGATCCTCTTTGTCAAAAAGACATTAATAGTACAAATCATGCAAAATTGTACGGTGGTTTCACTAATATTGTACTAGCCGTCATTTCATAATAATAGTACTACTACTACAAAAAATTGTAATATTGCAATGTCTTCATGTTCTCTGCCATTTTTTAGTCTGCGAAGTAATTACAGCCTTCATAATAAATATGAAATAGAAGAAAATAATAAAATAATGCACAACTTGTCGCTATTTTTTGGACGCGATTTGTTTTTTTTTTCCTGTATTTAATATCAATTTTCGATTTTGGTGGACTGAGAAAATGAGGTTTGAAGAGTGTCCGCGTGTGAGGCAAAGTAAGAAGTATTCTTGATTTAAAAAAACAGTATTTTAAAATGACAGGTGTTCAACACAACTTAATAAATCCATTAATTAGGATTACAAGTAGAAAACCCCATGGCCACAGACACATCAGAGGAAAAGAATATAGCTTTGTCGATCATCAAACAATCTCCGAAGTGCTACAAATTCATGAGGAAATTTTGGCCTGTGCCCAGTCCAACTGTATTACAGAAAATGCTGTAAAACATCCCAATGAACACAGATGTTACCGAAGAAACCAAACAACGATTGGCAGAAGCCACTACAAGTTGCAAAACGGAAAAGGACAAAGTCACCTTTGTCATGTGGGACGAGGTTTTCCTCGGCTGTGGATTGTTTTACGATAAGGCCACTGATAAAATTGTCGGTTTTGAGGACTGGGGAAATGTTAGGCCCGAGAAATATGCGGGTCATGCTCTGGTCTTCATGATGCGCATTAATAGTCTGTATAAAGGATGTCGTACGTGCAATCAAGAAAGCTGGCTTCACAGTTGTACCTTACATCTACTCTAACTTACTTCTATACAAGTCAATTTTCATTTCATAGATTACAGTCCAAAATTTATTCTAGTTTTCATGAAATAATAATTTTAAGGGGAAGCGAAAACTAAATTAAAAATCATTTTTACATGTTGGTTTACAGATGGCACTTTTATTCTACATAAAAGGAAGATTATTCCACTGTACATTGCACCGAATTAAATTTAATTTGTTCGGAACAATTTGCTGGACAAAGGTCTAGAGTTCGACTATGATCCAAAAAATGATAATAAGACAAGACTATGATTATAAATAATGTTCTGTTGACATTGAAACATTAGATTTTTTAAACATGTGACACATCCAAGAAGATTTTGTATATCCCAGCACGATCAGCAGATAACGGTCCTAAAACCATCCCTCAAAATGGCACCGATACAGGTTGGATTATATCCTTCTTCACCAAACTCTCAGATTCGTTTAATGGTACGAAGATTGCAGATCCTTATGGTAAGTTTCGAACTTTGCCGACTTGCTATCATTCTTTTGGTATATTCAAGGCCTTAGTTATTAATACCGTGACGTACTTCCATTTCAAAGAAGCCAATTGACTAGATGCTGAAGGTAACTTTGTTTTACTTCAACAAAGCTATTTCATGTATGAAAAGATTGCTGAAAGACCTCTCCGCGATGTGGTGCTGATTCATCGCTCCTTTTCTAAAGACTTGCACTGAATGTTCAGCATTTTTCCAAGCGTCTACCTCATCATGCCGTATTAAAGAGCTGCGCAATTACATTAAGAGCCTTCTGCGAAGAAGCATTCAGGACTTTTATGCAACAGAAGGTGTCAGGCACCGAGTAACTCTTGCACTCCAAAAAGAAGTTAGGGTCGAGAGGCTGTGCTGCAAAGATCACCAACAGCAAGTGTTAACCCAAGTAATCTCCATTTGAGTATAATTCAGTACATCATGTCGATTTTGGGTTATCTCGGCGCAATTCTTCGCGGAAACATCGCCGTGGACATTAGGCCTGAAACTAATGCTAGCGCTTTTGTCATGTCTGCAAGAGCAAAAATGAGTTTCTCACAATAAGTATTCGTATACTCTAAATCTAGTCACATTGTAAAAGTTTAAAAATTTGAGAAAAAATTAAGGAACTTGAGAAAGAATTACTTATGCATTGTCAAGTAAAAAATATCTGCTTAAATTGTGAAAAATATTTTATAATACTATTATTTATTGCACTAAATTTTCGGAATCATTATGCATAGAATTTTTCAACATGTCTGCAGAAAGGAAATACAATTCGCGTGTAAAATCCAAAAACCATACTTTTTACATGCTCGCCAAGAAATAAGGAATACAATTAGCGAGAATAAGAAGTTTCTCTTAATAAGTCCGCATACAATCTTAATGTAGTTAAAACTGCGAAAAAACACACTATTTACAACTTATTTCTCAACTTGCAATTACATTGTGATACTTCAAGAATTGGATTTAAAAAAAACACTTGAGAAGAAATTACTAGATTGTCAAGTAGGAATTATCTGCTTGAATTGTGTAAAATATTGTAATTTATAGTACCATACTTTCGGATTCATGTTACGGTAATACTTTAAGTGTGGTAAGTATTTCAGATTTTAAAACAGGATTACCTAAATACCTCAAGGAAACACTGGCTTTGCCTTTCGTAGAAGATCTCCACGTTCCTAAAAGAGTCCGGTAAGGACCAAGCACCTTGAACGGACTATCCGCCCTCTCCTAGAACCATCTGCTTGTTTACCGCCGCGAACTGTTGGATACCGGCGATTGGTGCAAGTGGCAATAAACGCTCTTATGGTCTTTTAACTAAAGAACTTCTTTTTTATTGCGTTGTTCTTTCTCGGCTTTCCAGATCCTAATTTCCCTCCTGGGTTTTACTCCCTCAACAGTAGTTTATATACATATAGTAGTAAAGACAATGATATTTTCCATTTGCTTGATAAATTTTGCATTATAAAACAAATGAGAAATATCAGTATTTTGTCCACTATATATAAACTGATATATTTCACATTATTGAAAACCATCGTTTTAATCCTCAAGCGTGGTTTGAAATTTGAGCTTACTGTTTTCCCGAGAATGAAGCGGCCTACTCATTTTTGGAAGTTAGAGAATTGAAGTTTCAACCACGATTTTTTGCAGCAATTCCTGTTATGACTGTTTTGAGGATCAATTTTTAAAAACTTTTCAGTCAGTCAGCCCTCTGATCTAGACCCGGACGGGTCGCTTGCGTAGCTCGAAGTTCTTGGCCTCACTTTTAAATAAACCAGTCTTGAAATCGATTACTCCTTTTTGCCTCTTTTAAAATCTTATTCTAGATTTAGTTTTTGATGAATTCCAGTCGAATCTTGTGGTTTTCTCTTGATCTTTTTCAACCGTACCACTGAGGCTCCAGATGCAGCTTTCCAGGATCACGAGGAGTTTTTCCAGACTGGAGGCCAACTGATATACTTCTTTTTGGCACTTTACTTTTGACAAAAATTATTATTATAACAAAACCAAGTCGCCAAGAACAGCGAAGGCTCCCGTTCAGGGTTCCCCGTCACTGACCGAGTCGCTATTTTGAGTTTCGCGAGTTTTCACCGCTTACAAGATTCCTGAAGCATTTGCGGTAATTTCTTTCAAAAGTAAAATGACAAGAAAAAGGACATCAGTTGGCCTTCTGTCTTGAAAAAATCCTCGTGATCCTGAACAGATACAGCTGAAGCCTCGGACGTACGGTTGAAAAAGATGAAGATTTTTTGATGAGCTGAAAAACTTGCAGCTACACATCCACCCTTCCAGGTTGCCGTTGTTCTACTTGCGAAGTTTGGAAAAGAATGAAACATCTGAATTTGGGATGGGCGATACCGATGCGATACTTCGATTCTCGATACCGGATACTTAGAAGGTCGATATATCGAGTGATCGATACTTTTTACATTTGTATCGACCACTTCGATACCTTTATTTCTGCTGCTTGCTGGTTACTGCCAGTTTCGTTCTTTCTTCATCCAATGGAAACTGTCATTGAGGGAAGTCGTGCGTTGATAGGTTAATCGAGTTTGACTTTCCATTATGTAGCGAATAGGGCACCAAATAATAATTTACGTATTTATTCTTGCATGAAAATCATTTGATTTTTCACCTCAAATTTGTAAACGGCCTGCGTGCGTCTTTTGTTTTATAACGTACTTTAAAAGGAACTGATCTTTGATTACGCGGTACAGCGGTAGTGGCTTTTCAGTGTTATTTTCACCGCTCCGATAAAAACACAATGATTACAAGTTTATAATGGACAAAGAATATAATATGTATTATAGCAGTTTGGCAGTATTTTGGCTGCTCTTATAAAATATATTATGGTTAACACTTTACAACTGGCAGATGAGCGATTGTCTGTGGTTCTGTGGAGTAGTGGCTTTTCAGTGTTTTGACCAAAAATGGGCTGTTTTTGCTGATAAAAGTAAGTATTTCTTTTTCATATCATGTATAAATTTAATTATGATCGCGAATTTCTGTTCGAAATACATAATTTTGAAAAAAAAAGATTTATCTGAATACTAACCTCAAAATTCTTTTTTTGGACTTTCAGAATGTAATAATATTTTGATTTGATTTGTTTGATTATTATTTATTAATATTACATTTATTACTAATCACTTATATTTATTAATATTTAATTTAATTTTGTTGAAAATTGCCACTATTTGTTTGAAAAATAACTTCTGTTGTGAATTCATATTTTTAGGTCGAAAAATCAAATGTCTGTAGAAAATTCAACTTTTTTTTCTTGACTGAAAAATCTTAATCGAAAATTCAACACTTTTATTCAAAATTCATCTATTTGTATGGAAGTTTGATATTTTCTGCTAATAAATGCAACTGTTTGGTAAAAAATTAATCTTCTTGTTTCAAAATTCATCTATTTGGTTGAAAAATGTAATTATTTTGTTGAAAATTTACATTACACTTCTTGTTAAACATTTAACTTTATTAGAAATTTGACGAACAAAAAAGTTGAAATTTGAATTTTCTAACAGGGCATCAATAAACACTTTTACTACTACAAATTCAAAACTCCAAATATACAAGCCTGAGCGACTTCAATTTTTTCTAATGATTGATTGCATTAATTATTAAGATTTTAAATTGAAAATTATTGAAAAGTAAATGATTTTAACAAATTTAGAATCAAGACAATAACATGTTGAACGTTTAAATTCTAAATCCAAATTGATACAATTTTAAATTATTTAAATTAAAACCAAGTATTTTTGAACTTTGCTTATATAACAGTATTTCAATTTTAACCTGTCCTATTTTACAATTCTCAAGGTATAAAGGATTTTGAACATTTTTAGTTATATAATTTTGAACATTAAAATTTCAAACAAGAAAATGTTGAACGTTTAAATCAAAACCAAATAGTTTTTAATTTTTTAAACTTGAATAAATTCCAATTTTAACCTTTTCTATTATACAGACATTTAGAAATAAAGAATTTCAATTGAAAATTATATAATTTTGAAATGTTTAGATTAAAAACGACAAAATTTTGAAAGTTTAAAGGGTCATTATACGTCAGGAATATCAGGACCTGCAAGTGGTTGTTCGATTTTAGGTAAACTTCGTGAAATTATAGTG
>CAKNXH010063030.1:270151-282937 GCA_932178445.1 Andricus quercusramuli
GACTGCTTTATCTTCCGATTCTTCTTTGACTTCAGGATCTTCTGGGACCGCTGGGTCTTTGGAGCCATCGTCCTCAAATTCAACAAACCATGAACTGAATCCAGATCTAGATTCAATCTTGGCAAATGAAGATACAATGGAGGTATGCACAACTTTTAAATCTGGGAATATCAATTGAATATTCTGATACATTGATCAGCTGATTTTTTGAAACATTTTCGAGAAGCTTTTCCAGTGCTCACAGAGCGGTCTCTATATCCCCTATTGTGCCCTATATTCAGTTGAGGTCCCTAAAGTACCCTATTTTCAAGATATGGTATCGTATGTGCAGCCCATAATGAAACTTTAAACAATTTTAAAATATAATCGAGGTTTCCAAAAATCAGGGAATTTATGTAAGAATTAACTGTCAAAGATAATCAGGGCTATTACATAGTCAATATTAGTCTTTTTTTTCCCTTATCCCTTCTTAGTCACTTTGTAAAGTGGAAAGATCACATTAGTCACTTTTCTTTCAATAAATTAACTCATGGGTTAATCACTATTCAATTGAGGTGTATACCTATTTCTGAATTGTCTTGAATTCTTTAGAAATATTTCAGAGTATTTTCAAAGATTTTGAGAAATTTCGAATAGATTTCAATAATTCTAGAAACTTTTGAAGTTTTTGGGGTATTATTATTAGAAGAATTTTAGGGAATTTGAAAATATTCCAAGTATTTTTCAAATTTCGAAGGCATTTTCAAGAACTTTTAATTTGAAGAATTTTAGGGAATTGGAAAATATTCCAAGGAATTTTTTATGAATTTCATTAATTTGAAGGTATTTCAAAGTGTTTGAAATATTTTAAAATAAAGAATTTCCTGGAATTTTGGAAGATATGGAACAATTGTACAGGACCGATAAGGCTTAAAGTTATTTTAAAAGATTCTAAGGGGTTTTGTAAGATTTTCTAAGAATTTCAATGATTTTAAGGGATTTTAAAAACTCCCAAGGTATTTTAATAAGTTTTTGAGGATTTCTAGAAATATCAAATTTCATAGATCTTCAAAAGATATCATAATATTTTAATGGATTTCAAAAAATTTATTCATAAGAAGTGAGGGATTTCGTAGGGTTTCAAAGATTTCAAGAGATTATCAAATATTTCTTGCAATTCATATGGAATCCGCCCTGAAGTCTCATTAATTTCAATCAATTCTACTCAATTGAATGGATTTTTAAGAAGTTTTTGGTCAAGTCATTTTGAAGTCTTTAAAACTCACCTTAAATTCTTAGTCATTTCATCAAATTCTCTTGAATTCCCTTGAATTTTTCTAAGCTAATTTGAAATTTACTATATTCAGTGAAGTTTCTCAATGTTTTTGAATACCCCATGTGGAACCTTCGTAGGTAACTATTTTTTTTATTTGTAGAAGGTGGGAGGAAAAATTCAGCATTAACAAATGCGTTGCTGTACATGATTGCTGCCGATGATCTGCCCTTAAGGACAAGCGAAAGGCGAGGATTTGAGAAATTTGCCCATGTGGCAGTTCCGCTCTATAAACCGCCAAGTAGGAGAACAGTTACGAAGTTAATAGACGCAAAATATAACATCCAGCCAATGACGGCCAGATATGAGAAGTTAGTTGCCAATATATATAGGGATACTTGGTTTCGGTTTTTGTTCGTGTTGGTTCGGTCGAGATGGATCGTATTCGTGTTGGTTCGTTCGCGATGGTTCGTGTTTGTGTCTGTTCGTTTGTTCGCGATAGTTCGGTCGGGTTAGTTTGTTTAGGTTAATCGGTTCGTCTGGGCTGGTTCGTTCGTGTTGGGTAGTACGGGTTTATTGGTTCATCTGGGTTGGTTCGTTTGCGTTGGGTCGTTTGGTTTGGGTTCGTTCATTTGGGTTGGTTCTTTCGGGTTGGTTCTTTCGGGTTAGTTCGTTTGGGTTGGTTCGTTTGGTTCGGTTCGTTTGGGCTGGCTCGTTTGGGCTGGTTCGTTTGGTTCTGTTCGTTTGCGTTAAATCGTTTCGGTTGGTTCGTTTGGTTTGGGATTGTTCGTTCGGGTTCGTTCCTTTAGGTTAGTTCGTTGGCGACAAACTCCTCATATCTTGCCTTTATTGGCTAGATATTGATTACATCCTGCTCATATCTTGCCTTCTTTGGCTGGATATTGACTAAGTTTTGCGTATATCGTGCCTTTATTGGCTGGAAGTTGAAAACATCATGCCTCCCTTTGCTGGATATTGATTTCCTGCTCATATCTTGCCTTTATTGGCTGAATGTCAACAACAAATGATATGTTCACCTTGAATGATCTTTAAAAATGACGTGTGTCTTAAGGTCATGACTTCCTAGAGTTTCCTGCTCAGAGCGTAATAATTTTTTTTAGGGAACATTTCTTTCTCTGATCTTCTGTTTTCAAGATATTGGCCTAGGCTTGTTAAAATGATTCGAATTTCAACCCTCTGTAACTCGAAAACTGTCAGAGTTTATTTAAAGAATTTGAGTAGACACCCTGTTATAGCTGTCGTAATTTCGTTTGAATAATGTGATATTCGCAGTAAATTATGTAACAAAATAACTACGTAGGGGCATAAAAGCAAAAAATGCGCATACTTTAAGAGTACTACAATATTGTTTACAAAATTAACTATGTTGTGTTGACATCCTGCCATAACTGATGCAATTTCGCTTAAAGAATGTGATATTCGCAGTAACAAGATAATATAACAAGATAACTCAATACAACTAAAGTAACAAGATAACTAAAGAACTACGTAGGGGAACAAAACCAAAGAAACGCGTGTTTTAAGAATACTATACAATATTGTATATAGAATTAACTATATTATTTACTAACCTCGTTTCAATAGCTAGTTTATATTAATTTAAATAAAAAGTGGGATTATCCAACTGGGGTGAAATTTACTGTGCACAGGTGTTCTGGGCAGCTTATTTAAAATTCGAAGTCCCAATTTTCAAAAGAAAAATTGCGGCTTCAATATGTTGTATGCAAAAACTCGGCAAAATGATCCGATTAAAATGAAAATTATTGTCCAGGGCTTTTTCAGGCAGTTGAGTTCAAATTTAATATCTAAGTTTTCAAAAACTTAATGGCGACTCGACTGCACTAACGAGGCGCCTTGGAACTCGAAAAATAATCCGATATGAATGAAATTTACTCTCCCACTCCCCTCTCTCCCACTCTCTGCGTGATATAAGGACAGGTGTCTGTATCAATAGATTAGCTACCTGAAATGGAGTTTTTGACTGGCAGGGGAAGAAGAACCGTAGGTCAAGACAGGCCTATAACTGCCTGTATTTTAGTCTTATATTGGTACTTCTTTTCAAGAGGGTTTTTATTTTTAAAACAAAATGTTGGCTTCAACATTTTGACAAAAGTACTCGGAAATAGTTAAGCAATTTATTAACTGACAAAAAACGGCTGAATTTCCAAAGATTTTTTGGCTGGGAAATTGGGAACAACTTTTCTTCATAATTATCCCGTACACTGCAATTATTCAGTTTTAACTTTTTTAATTTTCTAGCGATATTAGGTTTTGAACCCAAATAACACATTCATTTATTAAATTTCTAGGAGAATTTCATTCAGATAAATACAAATATACAAATATAAACTTCAACAAACACATTGACTTTGTATAATAATTTCTGAGTAGGAGTCACTGGTAATATTTTTATTTAACTTCGGATCATGAACAATATTGTATTTAATTTTCACTTTTTTTTAATGGTCTAGAGGGTTGTTTTCATGAGAACGCAGATGCTGTACTTGGAAGTTTAAAATTATCGAGCGGCGGACACCTACTGGAGTTTCATTAAGTTCTTCTGTGGACAATCTAGCAACGCTGCCGCTTGCCATGTTTATTTTCGTTTTGTTTCGTGAGCAATACATTTATATATTCCCGCAAGAGTATCAAAAGTTTCTAATATTGCAAGGACATCACCATCAGATGTTGATAATATAATATGTTCTTGGTTTGGCACTGGCAAAAATGCATTAAATTTATTTCTTATTCGAATTGCTTTGTCGGTAGGAAAGTGTATTTCCGAAGTTCAAGTATCCTCTGCCGATTCCTAAGGGGAATAAGCCGAATAAATCTAAGTTGGTCCAGACCACATCCATGCCCGTCAGGAGAAGGAAGCCTTAGAGGAGGAGCCATGGTATTAGTAGAAGGATGATCCCTGGCAGTAGGAGACCTAGACCTGTTACGAAGAGGAGACTCGGCAGGAGGATGATTCAGGTCAATCTCAGATGAATGATTTCTTACAGAAGGAGACAAAGAAGGTCTGCCATGGGGAAGATCAAGAGTAAGGTCATCATCAGGGAAAAGTTCGAACGCTGAACTTAAATCTACAACAAGAAACGAGGATTAAATTTTCAAATAACACAAGTGTGGTTTTCTCGTTTTTTGGGCGTTGATTGGAACAGCAAAGTAAGTTTTTGTTGGTGGTAGGGTACTTTACCGGCATAGGCCTAGGCCGGTAAAGTGCACTCTTGTCTGTGAGAAAGGCGCGTGCATGCGATTATTGTCCCTTGAATCTAACTTCAAATTTTGAGACGTAATTTCATGAGAAAACTCGGAGACCATACTCTTATTAGATAAAATGTCATGTGTACCGCGACAGCGAAGTCTTTTTACAGTCTCGCGTGTTTGCAAAATCGCGTCGACGCCTCGGTTTCTACTCGTTTTGAAAACTCATGCTAGGCCGTGTACAGACTATTTCGCTGCATTGGTGCACAATATACTATTATGCAACGCGACTTTTGTTTGATCCCTTTCTTGTATTTGCTTTGGAGATGCAAAATGAGTGTTCGCTGTTGGGTAAGTAAAAAGCCTGCTATAAACTACGTTACAATTTGAGGGAAGAGAGAATTGCGTCAGAATGTAGCTTTAGTAGCATGGTGATTGGGAGGGGAAAAGGGGTCAGTGAAAGTGACAACATAAACTCAGATATCCTCTAAGTGAAGATGTTATTTCCAAATTAATTAATGCTGTTGATTATTGGTGCATATTTTTATCCAAGAATAACCAACTCGAGGCCTCACAGTTTAGTTTCACATTTCGACCGTTCTTCGACGGTCTTCATCAGGAAAATAATATAGAGACTATGCATTTGACCTTACATTTTTAGAAAGTGTTGTTCTGTCGATTGTTAAAAAAAATTCGATAAGTGAAGAAAGAACGGAATTTATATCAAGTGTAATTGTAGAACATGTCTCAAACTTTTTTATGTTAAATCAATCACTCTGAATCCGCTTTCCGGACGAAAATAATTAAAATGTATTAAAAAACACAGATGTCAAAATTATGTATGTATCCATGCCATCCTAAACTAAACTGTTAAGCTAAGCTATGAGACCTCGCAGTTGGATATTTTTTCATAAAAGTATGGATCAGTTATAATTTATAATTCAGATTATTATATTTACCAAGATAATTAAGGATGACCAACAGGGTGAAGACCAACAGGGTGAAGACCAAACTATGAACAGCCCTTGTATTTCATTAGTGAGTTTCAAGGACAGAAATTTAATGGCATAAGCACTTCGTTAAACGTGAGATCAACACAACTTTTACTGTTAAGAAAAAATTGTTTTTTACTTGATAAAATTATACTCGAAAAACCAACTTGAAAACATAAAATTAACATCATTGGTTGAAAATATAAATACATTTTTTTTAAAATTTATTTCTTCGTTTGTTTGATAATGCGTTTGATAGCCGAAAGTCCATGTACAATCGCTAAGAGTTTGTGAGAGTATAATTTCAGATCGCATAATTACCCCTCTGTTTATTTTTGTAGGATGTTTTGACTCTTTGGTGCAGCATCAGATTCAAACAAGATTTGAACATCAAAAAGTATATTTTCTGTAGCAACCAAATTAGAAAACATTGCTCAACGAGTTAATTACCTTATAATTGAATGCATGCGTTTTTTGAGATCTGTAGAGTCCTCCTGAATTCTTAGCATTCCGCAGAATTCTCCCGAGTTCTGTGCGGAATTCAGGGAATAAACGGAATCCATGGAATTCATGGAATTCCACGGAATTCATGGAAGTGATGGAATCAACTGAGTTTGTGAAATTCACGGAATTCAAAGAATTCGCGGAAAGCAGGTAATTCATGGAATTCATGGAATTTATGGAATCCATGGAGTTCACGGAATTTATAGAATTAACGGAATTCCAAGAATTCTTGGAATTCAGTAAATCCGAAGAATTCTTGGAATTCACACTGTCGCTACCGGTGAAAAAAAATGGTCGGTACCAGTAAAAAAGTTACCGGGTTTGGAACTGTACATAAAATTTAAGGAATTCATGAAATTCACGGTATTCATGAAATTCACAGAATTCATGGAATTCAGAGAATTAACGAAATTCAAGGAATTCGAAAAATTCACCCCTTCCAACAGCTCGTGGTGGCAGGTTGGTGCCCCTGTGACTGAACACAGAAATAATATTGATCAAACCGCTACCCCTGCATCTGTCTGATCCGTCTTCTGTGCTTAATCACTGAAATCAGCAAGATGGCCGATATTGAGGATAAAATAGTAGCGTTAAACAGATGGGAGACAAATTAATTTTTTTAAATTTTTTCTGGCAGTCTAGGCTCTATCCTTAAAATATGCTTTTTACCGGTACCGACAATTTTCTTCACAGGTACTGGCTTTACATAAACAACCTTTCAAATACTGTAAATCCCTCCGCATTCTCCGAGTTTTGATACAAGCATTGTAGTGTTTCTAATTCTTTCACAAATAGTCTAGTTAGAGTCGACTGGTAAGCTGCTAGTGACTGAAGATGTACTTGTCAATCGAGTCCCGCTGAATTCTCACCAATTTGGTAGAATTCTCTTCAAAATGTTTTTTAATTATTTAAATTTTTTAGTACTTTTCAACCTATGAGAATACAGGTTAAATTATTCGAAAAAAAAAAAAAAATTGATTAGCATTTCGAACTCGAAAGTTCATTGCCTCACTACCCGATTCGGGTAGTGTTTCTAGGTGGATAAATACTACCAGTGTGGGTCCACCACACCCACGACGGGTCAACAACACGCAGTATTCTCCGAACGGTCACCCATCCAAGTACTAACCGCGCCCAACACTGCTTAACTTCAGTGATCTAACGGGAACTGGTGTTTTCAGCGTGGTATCGCCGTTGAATTATTCGAAATTAAAAGATATTAAAAAGGGGTAGGAAATTGATCATAATTATTTCTGTGTCCAAACTGGTAAAGAATTATCGGTACAGGTAATTTTTTTTACCGGTACCGACAATTTTTTTCACCGGCACCGACATTGTCAATTACACGAATTCTTTGAATTTCGTGAATTCTAAGAATTCTTGGAATTCCGCGAATTCTTGGAATTCCGCGAATTCTATGAATTCCGTGAATTCCTCGAATTTCATGAATTCCTTGAGTACCATGAATTCCTTATATTCCATAAATTCCTTGACTTCCATAAATTTCTTGAATTTCATGAATTCAGGGTAATTGAAAAATGTTAAAGTAATTATTTCTACAGAACTCGGGAGAATTCTGCGGAATGCTCAGAATTCAGGAGGATTCTACAAATTTCGAACTACTGAATTTTCGTGAAGAAACGCGACTTGTCTGATTCTTTTAAAGACAACTGCTTTCCCTTACCATTTGACGATGGCATCAGTACGGTATATCCCTTGGACACCAGTACGTCTTTCGCATCTCGAAAACCACGATCAAGGAAAAAATTGTTTGCCTGTGTTCATTAACTGAAAAAAGCCATGAGAGCCTTCGATAGCATTTTGTATAGTTTCCGCATAATTCTGATTTGCATAAAATATTCCTTCAATGTCAAGTAGTTGTACGGTTGCCGTACGAGTTGATATGGTAAAATACTTGGACAAGGGAACTCATTTTTGACACGAGTAAGATTTTCGCTGATACTCATTATTAGTGCTTTTCTGATGGCGAGAATATGTATTGTCACAAATTAACATTAGGTCATCAGAATTAAACCACATTTTAAAGACATTAGCGGTGTGAAAATCCATTAGTTACGCCTAGAGATAGCGCTCAATCACGTCTAAAGATAGCACTTGATCCTAATCGTGAGGGTAAGACAACTTTTTTAAAAGAGTTTATAATAGTTGTGAAATTGTCTGAAACAAGCTGCTTTCGTTCTCATTGCAAAATTGCAGAGAGCATTTTGTTGAAGTTTCCTGATCTTGTTTTTAATAGTAACACCACAAGAGGTTGTGTTACATCGCGTGTCTGAGTGGTAATTCTGATAGCTCTAAATGTTTTACTTTGGCGAAACTCGAATATATTTATTGAATGTACCTCGCAATAAACACAGGATTTAAGGATAGTTGGATTCACCCTCGATTGAACGCATTGTTCAGAATGTATGTGAGACGAACTTCAACATTCTTCAGCAAAAGGATTTCGTTCCTACCAGCATTGGATTTTTGAGATATCGATAATTTCAATTGAGAATCGGAAATATTGCTCGCTATCGTTCTTTTTAGCGCTTGACTTTTACAAACGTCTAATACGTATCCATAATTCGATCGTATACGTGGATCGTACAAGTGTCCTGTGAAGCTATACATATTGCAGAACTTTATTCAGCAACCTGGTATACCACTGAACTATAGTGCGCATCGGTAAGTATCGTAGAATGCTAATGTGCAATCTTGTGTCGCATAGAAGCTTACTGCTGAATCTGAATTCAGAAATTTTTCCAATTTATCGTCAAAAAATGACCGACTTTCAAAGAATTCCTTATTCTGCAATTAATTAGCTACAACTTTGTTGAATTTTGAGTGATATTAGGTTTTGATATCAAATTTAGCGAAATAGCCCAATCTGGGTAGTGTTGAATACTTCATCCATTCCTAATTACTTCTTTCCTTCAGCCATCACATTTCTATGTATATGGGAAACCCGCTGTAGCCCATCACTTATTGATTTACTAAGTTTTTAAGAGAAGAAGTTCATTCAGATAAACAAAAATATCTCGTTACAACAATCTTTATTAACCTTTCGTACAGAACGTGTCTCTTCACAATATAGTAGCTACAACGGAGCAATGCCAGAAGTAGTGCTGCGGACAGGTAGAGTGAAGTCAGTGTTCAATAATGCGCCAAATATAAACTTCATCATGAACAATATTATAATTCACTTTTTTTTCAATTAATGGTCCACAGGATTGTCTTCATGAAGATTTCGATGCTCAACTTTGAAATTGAAACTTATTGAGCGGCGGCTACCTACTGGAGTGATAGCAATTTCCTCTCGGGTCAATCGGGTAACCGTACCGCTTGCCATGTTTATTTTCGCCCGTCTTATGTCACGATCAATATATGCATATATTCCCGCAAGAGCATTAAACGTCTCCAACATTGCGAAGGCTTCTCCATCGGATGTTGACAATACAATTCTTTCTTGGGTTGGCATTGGCGCATAAGAATTAAATCCTTTTCTTATTCGAAGATCTTTGCCGTAAGGAAAAGTGTACCTTCGAAGCTCGAATATCCGGTGCGGATGCCTTTTGGGAATTAGCCGAATAAATGTAAGTTGTTCAAGTCTATATCCATACCCGTCAGAAGGAGGAAGCCTTTCCGAAGGAGCCATGGTCCTGGAGGCAGGATGACGCCAGGCAGGAGGAGACCTGGACCTTATACGACGAGAAGATTCGACAGGAGGATGATTCAGGTCGATCTCAGGTGAATGATTTCTTTCAGAAGGAGAAGCAGAAAGTCTGCCACGAGGATCATCTAGATGAAGATCATCATCAGGGAAAAGTTCGAACAATGAACTAAAATCTGCAAGAAAAAAAGAGGATACAATATTTTATGCAAGACTAGTTAGTTTCATCGCTTTCTCGTGTGTGCTTTGGAAATGAAAAGTGAGTCTTTGTTGTTGGGTAGTTGAGGGGCCTTCAATAAACAACGTATCAATTGGAGGGATAATGGGATTGCATTAAAAATTAATCCTTAAATACGTTTCCCGGTGATTAATTCTAACAAAGCTTGCGGATTTTTCGAAAGATCGCCCGACAACATAATAAATTTGAAAATCACTTTCATATTTCAGACTTCACAGTCTTTCCCCTATTTCTCTATTTGCCCCTTTTTTCAATATTTTTTCTTTTTTCTTCTGATTTCAAGGAGCTTCCCCTTTTTCCCTTTCTTTCGCTCTTTTTCTTAGATGCGAACTGAAACTAATAGTAATAAGAAAATCAAACTAGACATAATTTTCTGTTTTAAATGCAACTATTTTGTTGTACGTTTTGAATCGAATGACTAAGATCAGGCTATAAATAAAACTATAGTCATAAATTTTTGGAAATAGAATTGATCTTTTACTGATTTTTGGATAATGTTATTATTTCAAAACTTGTTTGTGTATTCGACATGATAAAAATGGAAACATTGTCTTGAAACTGCAACCTGTCTAATCTCGACTCAGATACATAAATTTGACTTTCATCCCATTTTGTTGTCAAACTTCGATAGTCTTGAAATTCTAACCTCCGTAACCTATAATGAATACAATTTTACATTTTTGTTCAATTTTTTTCTATAATTTGAACTGCTTGATGTAAAACGCATTTATGATCAAACATTTTTACATTTAGTATGCAAAGTAATTTCCTTTGAATATAAATTCGTAATACATGAAAATACTATCCGATTATTCGAACACATCTTGTCCAACCACCGGTGTTTTGTTAACTTTCTACAGAAAACCTTTTTTTTTCTTTTAAAATGGAATTTGACTTGAAAATAGATATAAGGAATAACTTTATAATTAAATATAGAGACCAAAATGTGAAACTTTATTAGAAAAAAGTTAAAAATAAGTGCTGCCTACAAAAATGGTTATAGTTAAAAATGTAAGGTGGTATTAACAAGTTTTGTTTGACATGGAAATAATTCAAACTTCGGGAGCTGTGAAGATTTTATATTCTTCAGCATTCGATTTCTTCTGAGGTTTTTCGTACGTATGAAAAATGAGAGTTCCACCCGAGAAACCGACTGAAGAAAACTAAAATTTTCACAGCTCCTACACTCCAAAATTATAAACTTCTTTGATATAATAATTTCCTGAAAACTTTTTTACACGTTCCTTCAAAAAATTGTCAAGAGAATTTCTAACTTGATCCACATTTCCTGGATAAACGAAGCAACCACGTGGCCCACCTTCGGTGATTCTCGACCCCCCCCCCCCCCCACCCTCTTACCCAAATATGGCTTTTTTCCCGGCGTTTCCTGTTTTTTTTTCCGCTGTTTTGCGGAACTAGCCCCCCCCCCCCCCCACAATGTGGTTTATGGAAAGCCCCCAAAGGCTCATTTACACCTATGTTGGAAAAACTCTCTTACTATCGCTCTAACATGTGAGAATAGCATAAGTTTATCTCATTCTAGAAATGCTACAAATATTTTCATCGTAAACTTTTTACAATGAGATGAGCTTCTTCTATTGTTACATGTTAGAGTGAGAGAAAGAAATATTTTCCAACAGAGGTGTAAATGAGCCTTAAATACCGAAATTAATTCCACGCTGTGAGATATACCAGATAGCAGCAGGCTAAAAAGGGAAGCGTTTTAAGTGGCTCGAGGTCTACCTTGTAGAAAATTACGAGTGCATTTATACTGCGGAAAAACTGCTCTTCACCTCTATCACTCTTAGGAACTTTTACGTCTGAAAGAAAACAATTTTCTTTGGGACATTCAGTCGAAGTACAGATGCACTCTTAAGAAATTACTTACCTTTGTGATCTTCTTTAAAGTCTGTTTTAAACGTTGTCTTCTACGAAACTTCGTAGTTGGGTCGCGAATATAGGACGCAGGAGTAGCCCAAGAGCGCGGAAGATTCTAAACACCAAATAGTGCATACAATGTTCAAATAAGGAGCCCCATTTCGTTGGTAGTTCAACTCTATTTAGATTTTTTATGACGTGCAATGTGCTTGCGGCTTTCAGAAGGTCATTCTTACGCGCTCTAAGATGCAATTTGCATAAATTACAATAAGCTTCGGGCTTCCCGTGCAAAACATCGATCTCATTTGACGGTTACAGCCAATCTATATGTAACCATACAATTATGACAAATACTTTTGCAAATAATTACCCCACTTTCCCATATCTACTTGCAAAAATCTATTCTACCTATCTATTTACAGAATTCAAAATTCACTACAAACGCTTGCTTGCGTTTGCCCAGCCTCTTCCTCTTGCCTTCGTGCCATATGTATGGCGCGATATATGTATCCGGCAACCCTGGGTGCTGTACGGCTGGCTCAACATCACAGTGCTAAACCTAGCTCGCATAGGCCAATGAGGTTGTTTTGTGAAAAAGGAAAAACGCTTTCCTCTAAGAGAAATTGTCCACTATAATCCGTATTGACCTGCGCAAGGCATGCGCAGTGGGAGTGGGGAGCAGAAGTGGGAATACTCGAATGCGATCATCAAATGGAAGACTGATTCCATTTTCAGTGAGAAAAGCATCTACTTTGTTATATCCACGAGATAATATCCCTGTACTTTTTACTATTAAATTTAGCTATAGTTATTTTCTTTAGTATTATTACTAAACGAGTTTTCTTCTAAAAGTTGTAAAAACTCATCAGCATCATCATGGCAGCGACTGAAAACCCGAACTTGATAGCAGCCATTAACACGTGCATGGAGAAAAACAATTTTTCTTCGGATTCGAGGAAACTGCACGCTTTAGCTGGTGAGGTATATCAATTTTAAAAAATACTTCCATGATAAGCAAAACCAG
>CAKNXH010063030.1:282947-296058 GCA_932178445.1 Andricus quercusramuli
ACTCCGCGACAAACAAAACCAGCGAAGAGGAAGAAATCGAATCAATAGCCGGCAAAAATGGCTCGGAAACAAGCATAACCAGCAAAGAATAGCAGCCATTAACATGTGCATGGAGAAAAACAGTTTTTCTTCGGATTCGAAGAAACTGCACGCTTTAGCTGGTGAGGTATTTAAATTTAAAAAAATATTTCCACAATAAGAAAAACCAGCGAAGAGAAAGAAATGGAAGCAACAACCGGCAAAAATTGAATCCACGAAAAGCATAACCAGCGAAGAGAACACCATCAAAGAAGTAACCAGCAAAAATGACTCGACGATAAGAAAAAGCAGCGATGAGACAGAAATTGAAGCAAGAACCAGCAAAACTGATTCCACGTCAAGCACCGCCAGCGGGGAGAACTCCATCAAAACTGAAACCTGCAAAAGAAACGCCATGAAAAAAATAACCAGAAATAAGAACTCCCTTGAAACAGTAAGCAGCACAACAATATCCACGTACGAGACGAAGAACAAAAATTATGAATCAAACATAACTAGCGAGAAGATCCGAGAATTGACATATGTGAAAGGTGACATCGTCAACGAAGGTAACACCAGTGGAGTGCTAATTCCTTGCAACAACAATCACAAAATGGAGAAGATTGACGAGAATCCCATCGAAGCAATAACCAGCAACAATAATCCTGTCAAAAATAGATCGAGCTAAATGAAATTACCTGAACAGAAGAAGAGCAGATATAATTACGTCACTAATAAGATGAAAGAGAAAAGAAAAAATTACAACCCCATGTATTCAATAAGCAGCCAATATGAATAAACGGAAATACTAATGGCTAAAATAAGAAGTGAAATCGGAATTACAGCAATACCGTATGTGATACTTCCCACAGGTGCGGACAGCAACTATGGTTTTAGAGCCATTTCCAAGGTTTCAGTGGGACATAAAGAAGATCAGTTTAATATTCGACAAAAGATTGTGAAATATGCTCGAGGAGTTTGGGATAATGTAAAAGAAACTCTCAACTGTGGAAGGATATTGAGCAATGAAGAGCCGTTTTAAAGCGTAGAGAAATATATTTCTTCGAAGGGGGGGAGAGAGAAGGAATTTGCCACTGAGTTTGAACTTGGTATGCTTGATCAGAAATACAAAAGAAATTTGCAACTTTGTATGTTATATGAGGAAGATAAAAATTTGATGAAGTTTTGGTAATACCGCCTTCCTAGTGAAGCCTTTTTTATAATACAGACCTTCAGGTCTTGTGATGAAGTCGAAAATCTTACTGCCGGAGAGACAGATCAATGCTCTGATTCTTCTTGTGGCGAAGAAGAAACTCTTGCTATGAAAGAGACGGTGCAGCTTTTATTCAGTGGAAATAGAGAGAATGGACATTATGAGGTTTTGAAAGAAGTATAACGAATAACGCACAATATCTAAATAAATCTAGAAATCCAAGGTAAATCCTAAAACGCATTTGAAGAAATAGCTCGGAGAAGTAGTGAATTTAAAAAATAAAGAAAAGAATGGTAAGGGCGAAATAGATACTCAAACTATCAAAATAAGTAAAGGAGCCAGAGAAGTACAGCTGAAGAGTAAGTAGGAAAAATGGAGAAAAAAGTAGTAACAAATACAAATGTAGTGATAAAACCAGATGAGCGAACTATGAAACTGATGAAATACACGACAAAAATGAAAAAGAAAGAATGGTCATCTATCAAGATAGTAGCCGAAGAGGTGAGAAAATTGAGATAACTGAAAGTATGTTTAATAATAAGAGCAATGTAGTTCAAGAGAATGAGAGTAACGTATTTCAAGGAAAAAGCATTGTTCTAAAAATTGGAGAAACATCGAACACGCATAAAACTTATAACGTAATTCCTATCACAGAGGACACAAGCAGTCTATTCCGGCGCTCTTCCTATACTCTGTGGAAGTAACAAGCCAAACAATCCGAAGTTAGAAGAGATATTGTGCATTTCGTTACAAACATTGGGAAGACGTTCAAAGTATAATGAAATCAAATGGTTCAAGCATTGCAGACTGAGCATATTACGAGTAGAGATATTTTTTAATACAAGTTTGCTCCCTATGATGATATTGTCGTAGAAAAACCCATATATCTTCTATATAGTAAAGTAGGGATTTCCAGACACAACAACATTCTGGAAGATTAATCAATCATCAATAGGATAGAGACTCCAATTCTGAACGCGGTTTGTTGCCAAATAAAGTAGAGTCCGCGTGTGAAAAGTTGTGGAACGTAGTGTATTCTGATGGAGAAAGAGAAAGTGAATCTGAGAACATTTGGACAAACAAATTTGTGGCAGTGAATTCAAGCGAAAAAAATGAAAAAAGCAATTTCTCAATATATAGTATTTTTGAGAGTGATATCGAAGATACGAGTGCATTACTATACCGCTGAAACATAGAATTCATGCACCACAAGCTGTCGAAGTTATACATCTTAAACAAGAATTAGGTGATTTCTGGGAAAAGAATGTGATAGACACAACAAATTGTTCACCAATAATAAGCACTTTTCATTTCGATGAAAATGAATGTAATAGTGTGCCTGTAAGTAATAGTGATTATCGTGGAAAAAAGGAAAAAGGCGTAATAACAATGGCAGTGATAGTGGTTATGATCATGAAATAAGTAGAGAATGCGATGGTGATGATTGTTTTGAAAATAATGCTTCTATGATAAATAAAGGACAGAAATTTAGATAGTGATATTTATAAAAAAGTAATAGTGATTGTGAAGTTAATATGTAGTGATAGTGAAAACAGGGAGGATTCTAATAGTGATAGTTGTGTTATTGTCAATAAGATTTCTGAGGGTACCTAAGACTTGATGATGAAGATGAAAAAATTGTGTCAGAGAACAAGGAAACAAAATTCCCAGTGTTTTTAGGTGCAGGAGAGATACTAACGCAGACAGTATCAACTCCAACAGGTGAACTTAGCGATAGTATCCTCAGAAACGAAATTGATTTGGTTTTACGCAAGACATTAAGATGCTTTTGCCCACTACGCTTCTATCGGGAATAAGAGAAAACAAACTTTATCATTTTATTGGTTATGCGAAGTGTGCAATTATTAGCCATGTAGCAATATTCAGATTTGATGTGTTTGAGCTTAATGAGCACGTCATGTAAATATATGTTTTCAGTGAGTTACCAATTATCAAAAATCATGGAGTCACTAATATACTAAAACTATTCAGTCTAGTTCGTGGCCCTAAATGTAGAGATTTAAAAAAATTACTGAAATACAGGTCAGTGAGAATGGTATACTTGAGTGTGAATCATAATTGCAATTCAGAACTAATAGCTGATGGAAACGTAGACGATGCGAAAAACATACGAGTTTTGGAGAAAATGAAATCAGAAGCACGTTGTGAGGGTAGGTTGCGCTTAAAGTCGATAGACATCGAGGATGCGAATCAATTGTGGATGGAGCAACATGACATGGGAAACAGAGCAGTAAGAGTTTTCACAATACCGTTGCAGGTCCTGATCTACACCGCGGACCAATTAAAAGTTGTTATTGCAATGCAAAATAATTATGTATACAGCTTTTTTATTCAAAAGACGTGAATCAATAATCCCCATATTGGAAGTGTTTACAACAGTACATGCTTCTTGCTCATTTGAAGTAGCTTTAAAATGACTTAGCGAATTTGAAATGGAATATACAAATAAATGGCCTATTTTAAAGCAGTTGTTGTAGATTGGAGTTGGGTTCTATCAACGGCATACTGTTCGAATGGAATAGGGAATGTGAATGCACTAACATACAAGATTACTTAAACCTAACGTGGGAGATTTTGATGGGATCGGTGAATAATCCTGCTGAACTGATTATAATACTAGCATGCAATGCACATGTTACACGTAGAATATCAAGAACAATCGATAATGAGAATGAATTCAAATTCAAAGATTAAAGACATTCTTCCTGGAATAAATTGCTCTTGTTATTATTTGCAAATCAATGGGTGAGTTGTATGGAATATTCGAAGACATATTGAATGTGATTTTGGAAAGAGACCAAAAACGAGCTGAGCGTGCAATAACGGTATTGTCTGGTGCACAAGCTAAGAGTAAACATGAAATCCAGAAAATCATGGATGATGTATTAAACAACAAAGAGGTTCTCGAAGTGGAAGAAGAGTTCAATGAAGTGCATAAAAACAGTACAGCAGTCTGCGAAAATTCCAAGTTTTACAAACATCACTGAAATAAATTATCATACAAGATGAGTATCATGGATAATGATTCGAAAGCACCTATAACAAACCGATATTATGCTTTGATGTTTGCAACCTATTTACTGAAGACATCCTTACCATATGTTTTTCTAGTCACTGGCGACATGCTGCCATTTGTTAATAAAACAGTATCACGTGTTAGTAACATGTATAAGAAAAATATTGTACCTTTAGAATACGGGAAGTCCATTGGGGAACTAACTCTTGCTGTTGCAAATTATTCATCAATGGTTGTGGCCGAACAGAAGTTAAATATTGGAGCAAAACCAAATATCTATGTAGTATGTAACAGAACGGTCACATTGAAAACCAATCGGTCACGGCCCTGTGCGAAGGGGTTGTCGGGCCGCAACCGATAACAGGCGAAATGCCACGAGGGGTCCCGAAGCCCCGGGCACCAAGCTCCCGATTCACCTTCCCCGCGCCCATATGTCAGTCTTGACTGGCTCGTTGTCCGCTTAGTTAAGTTTTTGCGCGCTAGTGCTTATCACGTCGTCACGCTCTTCTCCAACGTCGTCACGCTGGGTCGCCCCCGAGATCGCAACCTCGCACCGTCACCGATTACCTCCGTCGAGGTCGTGGGACATTTTCGACGACTCCGCTCGTCAAAAACCAATTACCTCATCGCCGGCAACCATTGCCAAAATGTAAGTAATGAATAAAAGTAATTACTAAGTACTCGACTACTTTGATTGTGTTCAATCCTTATCTCGGCACTCCAACTCTTACTTTCCCTCCTCGGTTTTACCCTCGTAACAAGTACAAACCCTCTGTACCCTGAAGCAGCATAAAATCCATTCGAAACAGAAAAATGAGGTAGAACGAAAGCAGCTATAGAAAAGCAAAATGTTAAGCGAAGAGAGTATACTGTTTATTCTAAAGAGCAGTAGGAGGAATCAACAAGCAAAACTTCAATGAGAAGAGAGAAAAAACGAGGATTCCTGTAAGGGTTGTTCAGAAACCAAATATGTGAAGGATGATAAATTCGAGGAAAATGTTTCAGGAACACCTCAACTACCTGGCAAATTTACCGCGATTTCGAAAATCAAATTTGCAGCTTAGGACATTATATTACATTTCATTCCGAGCATGTAAAAATTGGAATCTATAGATCGAAAATAAACCTATCACTAGTAGTAATAGAGATTCAAATGGCAGCGAAACAGTTATCCCCTAAAGTAAATGTGAGTAGGTGGCTCGATTCGAATGGAACAAGTACAGATCATATCAAGGCGAATGTTATGCTTGGAACTGTACCTTCTATGTGCTGTTTTACATTTTTTGTATCGGCAATATGATACTGTTCCAGTTGGCATTCTATCCTGAAGATTTTACAAGAAAAGTAGGGGAAACATTGATTCTTAAGTCAGGTGATATAACCAACAGAAGCATGTATTGTTTTTCAAAAGACCGAGTAGACGCAAAGAAAAAACCGAAGCAACGGAGGACCTGTAACTTTTGCAATCGCTGGATGCACATATCCTGTTCCTCAATCGGAGATGCGTATACCGAAGATGAAGAAAGAATGAGATTTCAAACATTCAGGAAAAAACGGAAATGTGTTCCTCCTACAGGAGAAGAGGTCACCCAAGAAAATATTGATGATACCTTTCAGTGCAAACTTTGTTAGCATCAAAACTTTGGAAAAAAGAAAATTAAAGTTATTTATATGTGGAAGTCACTTTATCATTTTCAATTCAGAATGAAACTTTGTTCTATATTGATGACAGATATTTGTATTCAAATGGGGCATTGATTTAATTGTGGCAAAATAGGGCAATTTCTACAGGAGTAGAAAGCATAACACAAACATGGAGATCAAAATGTTGATTCAAGAATAGTCTGTAACGAAAGTGTCAGTCTACCGCCAAATCAAGAAATCCTACCCCGACGTCCGGGAAATTCAATTTTGATCCAACATGGTATCAAAAGGGGTCTTGCCGAAAATTATTACCTACCCTATAATTCGTTGGGTAAAAAAAGATTTTTGGCGTTTTTGTATTTTCTAATATCGACAATCAAAGTTATAATTTTCAACGTTCTATGTGTATGTGTGCTTATCGTAGGAGTGGATTTTAGGGTTCTTGCCGAACATTCTCATCTGGTCTCTAATTTGTGAGATAAAGAAGAAGATTTTTGGCGTTTTTTCGTTTTAAAATATCGACAATCAAACTTGTATTTGACAGGTCTGAATAATGGATGATGTGTAAGGGTAGTTAACCCCTTAAAAAATTTTATTCGATAATTCTTTCCGACAGAATATTATTATTTGCCCTTCTAATAATATAAACATTCTGTAAAATTTAAAGCGGATTAGTGATGAGCCTCGGAGGGCGGTTTCCGTGAGTTCGACTTGAAGAGGAAAATGAAGTCTCGCTGGCGGCCAGGGGTGATACTCAGAAAATTTGTTTTGTCTATATCTTGCCTATGTCTTGGATTAAGACTTAGCCGAGAATAATTATTTTTAATCGGGTCATACTCACGTTCCAGAATTGATCGAAAGTGGAAAAATTATATATTCTAAGGAAAAATATAACCTTCCGCTCATGGCACTTGGCAAATTTAAATTCGTTTTTCTCGAAAAGCAGTGTTTGCGAACAGCAAGTTCAAAGATGTTCTTAAAGTTATAGATACATTATAATTATTATTATCATATTCACCAATCAAATTAAAGGTGATTAACAGGGCGAAGACCAGACTATGACAGGTCCTCATTTTTAACAAGAAGAGGAAAAAAAGATTACTGTGTTGATGAAGAATGCGATCAATTGTGCAACTAAAGAATATTCTGGTGCTTCGTTAGACTAAAGATACTAAACTCGTTACCTAATGGAATATATGATGGTAAGCTTGTTCTTCTGAGATATTTTTATTTCATAAGCGTGTTTCAAGGAAACTTGATAAATATATAGTATAAATTCTACAAAATATGTTGAAAGAACTGGAAAGACATACATCATTACGAAAATTTAGAATTCTATCTATATCTACATAAAATGAATGTAGCTATAATATTGAATTCAGTATGAAACAGATTTATAAAATCATCAACGAAATAGTTGAATTTTCTACCTAAAAAGATGCATTTTCAACCAAATGGTCGAAATTTTGAATAAAACTATTGCTTGCGAGCAAACGAAATTGAAGTTTTGAAAAGAAGATTGATGACAAGCATTTTTAATCACTGAAACTGTGGGTGAAATTAAATGTTGTAATGCGCATGGATTAACAAGTAACAATTACTCTCTACTGAGAGAGGCCTTTATTTAAAACAGTTAAACTCTGATAGTTTTAATTTCTGCAATTATAAGAAGGTAGCTTAAATCCGAAACGATGAGACAAACGTACCTTTGATCGGTTTGACGACGACTGATTCGCACAAGCAAAGTGCGAAAGGTTCCACACACACACCAAATTTAAAGAGTGTGATTCAAGATAAGAATACGAAGTATAGAAATAATAAATATGATATAGTCTAGAATTGGTATAATGAAAAATGGAACGTCTTATAAAATCAATTTGTAAGGTAAAATACGTCGATCATTCTTGAATTAATAAATATAAGCTTTCAATATAAATCGACAGCATTAAAATTATAATTCAATCTCGAAAAACTATACTATCAATTAAGTTATTTGAGATTAGCTTTCCAAGCCAAAATGAATTTTCTTTAGATGACAGTAGAAAATCCATTTATCGGTCATGTGGAAGTGTGGAAAAAGTACCAAAATATGATTTATCCAAAAACAACGTGAATTTTTAACGAAATTGTTGAATTAGCAACTAAAAAAGATTTTTCTTCTCAAAAAGCCCGCCTCCTCAAAAGCCCGCGTAAATTGAGAATTTTAAAGGGGTTTTGCAGATGTTTGTTGTAAAAATTAAAAACAATGCAATAAATATAAATTTCAATTCATGTTTTTTTAAGAAAATTTAGAAACTTTCATTAATTTTTTGTGAAACCTTTAGGAAAACGAAAATTTATTTCCTCTTAACTCTGTGATCGAAATCGGTGTCTATTCCGACAAAGAATCGAATCCTGGAATCGATTCCCTAGAACCAAGAATCGATTTCGAAGAGTCGAAGAAACGACGTCAAGAATCGATTCTTCGAAGGAATAGGAATCGACTTGGCAATCTCTACGCTCAAATATTACTTACTGTCCGGCCGACCTATCGTTCAAACGTTCGACTGAAGGACATGCAATGTCCTTTTTACTTGAATAAAGTTAATCTTATTTGTTGAGTTTAAATGTGTGGTAAATTATTTCGTAAACCTTCTGTTTAGCAATCATGGTGATATCTGTGGCTTGAAACTCTCAGCGGATTTAAATAAATCTCTCGACCATGATTGCGGAAACAACAAGTAGGACGCCATAATCACAGTACATGTCTCCAACCTACACATATGTGGGAAATTCCTGTACCCAGTATAATTACTCTGACTCCATATGTTCCCACGACTCGGTAAGGTGATTAAACTTATAATGCCATTTAACTTAACGGCTGCTTTATTCAGTGTATAAATACATTGGTGCAGACGTACCAGTCAATCGATGTTAACGCCAGGTCGGGTGGCTACCCACTGACCAGACGGCGGGAAGCGACGTACCCGCTTAGTCTTGCGTTATGTGATGTAGAGTGGAAACTCTACGGTTAGACTGCCGCTAGGTCGGGATGGTTAAAGTAAGGGCCGTATTCTTTAAGGCGCTAAATATAAACTTCTACAAACATATTGACACTTTATTATTACTTATAGAAGGAAATACTTTTTACATTTTATTTCAAATTCGGATCATGAACGGCATTATATTTTAGTTTCACATTTTTTTTAGTTAGTCGCTTCGAGGATTGTGTTCACGAGGGTTTCGATGTACTACTGTAAAATTCAAAGATATTAAGCGGCGGTCACCTACTGGAGTTTCATTGACTTCTTCTGTAGACAATCTGGTAACGTTGCCGCTTCGCATATTTATTTTCACTCGTCTCCTTTCGCGATTAATACATTTATATATTCCTGCGAGAGCATTGTAAGTCTCCAGTATTGCAGGAACGTCACCATCAGATGTTGATAATACAATTTGTTCTTGTATTGGCAGTTTCAAATAGGTATTATATTTATTTCCTACTCGAATTGTTTTATCGGCAGAAAAAGTGTATTTTCGAAGTTCGAATATCCGGCGCGGATTCCTAATGGGAATAAGCCGAATAAAACTGAGTTGTTCAAGACCATAATTTTGTCCGTCAGAAGAAGGAAGACTTTCAGGAGGAGTCATGGTACTAGCAGAAGCAGGATGCCTGACAGTAGGAAACCTGGCAGTAGGAGACCTGGACCTTACACGAAGAGAAGATTCGGCAGGATGATGATTCAGGTCAATCTCAGACGAATTATTTCTTACAGAAGGAGAAGACGAAGGTCTGCTACGAGAAAGGTCAAGAGTAAGGCCATCGTTAGGGAGAAGATCGAACGGTGAGCCTAAATCTGGAACAAGAAAAGAGGATTACATTTTTTATGCAACACAATAGTGATGTCCTTGATTTCTGGGCGTGCTTTTGGAGCTTTGGAGATCCAAAGTGAGTATTTGCTGTTGGGTAGGTTTAGTAGCATGGTTGGTAAGAGGGGAAAAGGTGTCAGTGAAAGCGACGTTATGAACTCATATATTCTCTAGTACGTTTCCCGATGACAAATTGCAACAAAGTTTGCGGATATTGAAAAAGATCGCCCTACAATTTGATAAGTTTGTTAATCACTTCCATATTGCACACTTCACAGTATATTTCAAATTTCAACTAACTGGTTGAAATTTGAACTACCTTGTTAAAAATTCAGTTGTTTTATTCGTTTATTCTCTTTGGTTGAAAGCTAATTTTTTCAACGATAAATTTGGCATTTTCACTTTTGGTTTACAATTGATCTTTTTTATTTTTATATAAAAATTTGTCTATTTTCTTGAAAATTAATTTTTTTCACAGTTTCATCATCGCAGTTGAAAACTCATCTCTGCTTGAAAATGTTACTATTTTGCTGAAAATGCATTTTTCAAACTGAAAATGTAACTATTCAACTTCTTTTGTTCTGTTTCGATTTTTTGAATGATTCCTCATAGTATGGAGAAAGGTTATCCATGAGGAATAGTGGTTTGGATTCGAGATTCGTCATTGTTTCGAGTTGAAAACGTTACTCTATACTATGAGGAATCAGTCAGAAAACGAAAGAAAGAACAAAAGAATATCGGGGTCGGGGGAACAAAATCCAATGAGAAAACAAATGACTTGAGTTTCTCAAATCGAAACAAGGAAAAAACAAGAGAAGATCTGAGGAAGATCTTTAAAAGATAAAACGAATTTCTGAAGCTTCTCTAATCTCAACTACCATTCCTGTACCGAAACCGTACCATGTACGATAAGGAATTGCTTTCTTAGCCTGTAGAAAGCGAGATATTTGACATAACGAGAGAAAGTGAGAAAAGTCTGCAGCATGTCAAGACCGGAAAAACAATGCCCAAAATATGTAACCGAAGGAGCGAGCAGAGAGAACAAAGATCGCCTCCGCAACTCCTCACGCCACTTGATACCGTGGCAAGCGCTCATTGGCAGGTCAATTGAGGATCGAGGACTACCTGGCTAATTTGGGGCCAGCCAAGGCCACACGCACAAACAGAAAATGAGGGTATAAAAAGTAAGATGACGAATCCGGAACAGTTTCAATACCAAAGTGTTGTTCAGCGAGGAACTGCCTGATGAGCTAGAAAAAACAAGAGAATATCATAGGAGCAAGTTCAGGAGACCAAATAAATGAAATATGAAAGAACATCAGATGAGAATATTGGATGAACAAAAGGTTCTATTATTTTTTGGACAATTTTTGTCTGAATTTTGAGCATTTCCAAAGTGTTTTCAAGTCTAATGCCAGCGTAAGTTTGCAGACTCCTCATTATATGTCAGAGGGCGTGCATTTAACGAAGTACGTGGGAAATTTTCGTTTTTTTTTTAAATCATCGGCAGCCTCTCTGATTGATCTCAAACTGTTATATATTTGCACGCAATTCAAGGTTTTTTCGAAACATTCCTTTATTGGGACCCATAACATATTTTTGGCCCATTGAAATCGGTTCAGCCGTTTCCGATAAATAGATGTTTTTCGATTTTGCTACTCACCCCCATACCTCCCATAAAAATGATTTCTCAGATATAATCTTTCGGGGAATTGAACCTCATATTAGTACCAACTTATAGTAAGTGGAAGAGATTGGGCCGACGGCAGCTTACACATGCTTATCCTGCTATGCCCTTTCATGCTTCGAGAAAAAATCTAACATATGCGATCATGGTGTTTGATAAATTGAAATGCGTTTTTTTCGAAAGGCAGTTTTTCGAAACTGCAAGTTGAAAAATATACTTAAAGTTACAGATATATTACACTTATTATTATTATATTCACCAATATAATTAAGGATGACCATCACGGAGAAGACCAGGCTATAAACGATCCCCATTTCTACCAATTAGAGAAAAAGCTGATTACTGTATTAATAAGAAATTTGGTAAATTGTGTAATTAGAAAATATTCTGGTACTTGGCTAGCCTCGTTATATACTGGACTATAAAATTGTGAGTTTGTTCTTGTGGAATATTTGTATTTCATCATTGAGTTTCAAGGACAGATATTTAATGACATGCGCATTTCGTTAAAATAAAAGTCTACATAATCCTTTACGGTTAAGAAAAAGTTGTTTTTTACTTGATGAAACCATACTATAAATTCTAGCAATATTTTGAAAAAACTGGAAAGACGGACATCATTCCTTTAAAATCTTGATTAAAATATATATTTCGTTCATTAGAGAACAGGATATTCAAAAAAATATATTTCTTAAAATCTGATTAGTCCCTTAAAGAAACATTTATTTGATTCAAAATATGTAATATGAATTAAGGTAAAAATATACTTATTTTGATACAAAGAGTTGATTAATTTACATATACCAATGCAGAATTCCTTAGATGAATAAAATATTTTGTCTAAATAAATATTTGTTTCTTTTATTTAAAAAAATGTTTCATTTTATTAATAAAATTAAAGTATTCATGAAAAATGAATGTTTATTCCAACGAAATAATTATTTTGTTAAATCAACCCTTTATTAATTTGGTCTGAAGAAATTTTTCTTTGGATGAAGAATACCAAGGATACCATTCTCAAAATATTTCTTCTGATGAAGAATACCAAGGATACAATTCTGAAAATATTTCTTCTGATGAAATAAATATTTCACTAAGGCAAATTCATATACATTACATATTTTAATATAGAATGTTAAAAATTTGTCTCAATTAAATGTTTGTTTAGATTCATCAAATATTATGTAGTCATTTATAGCCCATTTATCTATTGTCCTATAGATGAAAACTCGTAATTTCATGGAGGAAGAATTTCTGTTAGCTATAGTAAGTCATAGGGTGACCTCTATATATTAAAATTAAAACTAACAGAATTAAAGAAGTAGATTTCTCATTTTATCGATCGCCGATAATTATTTCAATTTATTTATTTTTACTATTACTTTCAATGTAAGATATTATATCTTTGCTTGTTATGACTGACTTTTTCAATACACGGCATAAAATAAAATGTATCTCAGTAATTTTTCTACATTTTTAATCCAGGCGCAGATGTTCTTTATCTGGATATATGCGCGTTATATTTTCGTCACGAAGAAATAGTATACTATTCCTTCTTGACTATAGTCTACTCGATGAGATTAGATGAATGACGATATAGTCTCAGTTCCTGACGCTATCGCAGTGATATATTATAAAGCTTGACAAAATATAAAGTGAAAAT
>CAKNXH010063030.1:301058-333243 GCA_932178445.1 Andricus quercusramuli
TGGAGAAAAAGATAGAGCCACCCAATCAGACAGGAATTTGAAAAGGGATGGGAGTGATCGACGATATATATGTTCTGAACTATTTAGTAAATAGGAGAATTAAAAGAGAGAAAGGGGCAATGATAGCAATGATTGTGGACCTAACGGCGGCGCTTGACTCATTAGACCGTAATGAGATAGAAAAAGTTATGGTGAAAAAAGGGGATACGAGAGGGATTAACAAAGAGAGTATCGGGAATTTTCAGAGAGACAAAATGCAAGGTAAAAGTAGGAGAGCAAGTGGGAGATAGTTTCTGGTTGGTGAGAGGAGTAAGGCAATGATGTCTTAGATACTTAGATGGAAAAAAGTTGAATTTAAATGTAGAAAAGACAAAGCTAATGAGATTTATAAAAGGAGGAGGAAGAAAGGAAGAATGGACGGGGAGATGGAAGGGAATAAAATTAAATGAAGTAGAAGAGTTTAAGTATTTGGGATATACCTTGCAAGCAAATGGAGTACATAGAGCTCATATATAAGAAAGGATAAAAGAAGCAGTAGGCGTAATGAAACAGATATGGGAAATAGGAAAAAGAAGGTTTAAAAAAAATTGGAGAAGGAGAATGTGGTTATTTGATACGTTGGTATGGCCGGTATTAGGTGACGGAGCAGAGATATGGGGATGGGAAGAAAGGAAAGAGATTGAGAGTTGACAAGAAAGGTATGTAAGGTCGACGCTAGGGTTAGACGGGAGGGCGCTGGGATATATGGTGAGAGAAGAAACGCAAAGGGATAAATTAAGTACTAGGGCAGGAAAGAGTGCATGGAATTTTGAGACTAAGCTGTGGGAGGGAAAGGGAGGGGAGTTAGCGAGAAAGTGTTTGATGGTGGTAGAAGAGAGGAGAGGGAGGGCGATGGAATTAACGAGATTGGAAGAAGAAAGCAGGGAGTTCTTTAAGGCTAGAGAGATAGATTACGTGACTGGAGTAAACTATGAAGAAGTGGAAAATAGGGAGAGAGAAAGACAATTAATAGAAAGATGGGGGATGATTGAGGAATCAAAATATAATATATGGTATAAGATGATAAAAAAGGAAGGAGTACAAAAGTATTTAGAAGAGGGATGGGGAGAGAAAAGATGGACCAGAATAGCAAGATTTAGATTGGGAAACTAGGTAAGGGCAAGTATGTATGGGGAAAAGAAAGATAACAGGAAGTGCAGAATTTGAGAATAGTAAGAGGAAACATGGGAGCATGTATGGGAAGGATGTAGGAGAGGAATGGAAGATAAAGGAAGCTGGCAAGAGAATGTGGTAATGATTCTAGGGGAGGATGGTTTGGAGGAAGAGTGGATGAAGGAGTTAGAGGGTGCTAGGGGAGCAAATGAGAAAGAATGAAGTCCCTTAGGGGAAACATCATGAATAAAGAAAAAGTACATATTGTCCGCCAATGTTTGTGATGTTGCGAAATAATTATTTGAATTTAATTTTCAGAATTATATGTGAATATGTTTTAATTTATTCTGAAATTACTATAAAAGGTTACTTATAAATCGAATTTTCAGAAATGAAAGTGCAAATTTAAAAAAAATGTAGACTAAAAATTGTTTGAATGCCTGAATGAAAATTATAGTTGAGTGCTTTTTATGTTCTCAACAGATGAATGAATCATTAGCTGATCAATTTTTTTCAATATTAAATTACATAAAGATTATATTTTTATTTGTTTAAATTAAGTACATAAATTGCTTATTTGATTGAAGTCCATGAAATTGAATATTGACTATAATTTTTATGATAAAAGATTATTTATGTTTGAAATACCTCTACTCCAATTGTATAATTTTGGGAAATTTTTCGATGTTGTGAAATAAGTACCTGAGTTCTGCTTTCAATATTATATGCACATATTTTTTACTTTTCTGTGGAATTAGTTTAAAAGGTTATTATTAATTCAAAATTTCAGAAAAATATGAAGTAAAAATCATTCGAATGTTTTGATTAAAATAACTGTTTATTGCTTCTTATGTTGTGAAATGATTAATTCTTATATACATATATTTTAAATTTTCCTGGAATTAGTTTTAAAAGTCATTAATCAATTCAATGTATAGAAATGCAATTTGAAATGAAAAAATATATTTTGAATGTTTCAACGAGAACAATTGCTTAATGCCTTTTTTGTTGTGAACTTATAAATTATATATTAACTGATTCTGTTCTATGAATAAATTAAATCTTCAGAAATAAAAGTTCAAATCCTTCATATGGAAAAGGTCACCTCCATCTTATGTAAGATTGTAGTATAGAAGGAATCGTTATTTAATCAAATATTGGGTATGATTTGTATAATAAAAGTTTATTTGTATTTAAAATACTTCTATTCCAATTTTATAATTTTCTAAATGATTGCGATGTTGTGAGATAATTATCTGAATAATCTCCAAACTTATACGTAAATGTGTTCTAAGCTTTTATGGAATTAGTTAAAAATATTATGAATAATTGAAATTTTCAGAAAAATATAAGATAGAAGTTATTTTCATGTTTTAATGCAAATAATATTGTTGATTGATTTTTACGTTCTGAACAGATGAATCAACTATTATTAACTATTGAATGATTTATTATTTTCAAGAAAGTGAATTACATAAAGATTTACTTTGAATTGATTTCAATTATGTCACATAAATTGATTATTTACATTAAGGTTATGCGATTTAATATTAGCTGCTATTTTTATGCTAAAAATGTATCTTTTCTTTAAAATATCTCCATTACAATGATATAATTTTTTCAAAATGTTTGTGATGTTGTGAAGTGAGTATCCAAATTCAATTTTCAAAATTATATGTGCATATATTTCAATTTCTCCTGGTATTACTTTGGAAGGTTATTAATAATTTAAATTGATAACATAAATTGATTATTGACTTTGCGATGATCTGAAATGTTTATTTGAATTCAATTTCCAAAATTATATGTACATATGTTTTGATTTTTATGAAATTTGTATGAAATATTATTAGTAATTTAAATTTAAGTAATGCAATTAAACATTTTGAAAATTTTAATTCAAAATTGATTGAATATTTAAATGAAAATAATTCTGTGATACTTTTTGTGTTTTTAAATGAGTGATTAATTATTGATTCTACTAGAACTTGAATTTTCTGGAATTTTTTAGAAAGCTTATCAATAAATCAAAATATTCAGAAATGAAGTTCAAAATTGAAGAAAAAAAATATGGAGTAGAAATAATTTGATTGTTTCGATGAAAATAATTGCTTGAGGGTTTTTATGTTGTGAACTGTTTAATTAATTATTAGCTGATAATTTTAACCACAAAATTGAATTACATAAAGATATAATTTAAATTGTTTTACATTCAGAATCATAAACTGATCATTTACTTCCAGGTTTAGTAATTGAATACTGGATATAATTTGCATAATAAAAGTTGATTTAAATTTGAAATACCACTAATTACATTATTTTTTAAATGATACTGATGTTGTGAAACGAGTGTCTGCATTCAATTTTTAAAATTATATGTGAATATGATTTTATTTTATCTGAAATTAGTATGGGAGGTTACTGATATATTAAATTTTTAGAAATGATAGTGAATTTTTTTCTCAATGTAGTATACAAATTATTACAATGTTTGAATGAAAATTATAGTTGAAAGTTTATCATGTTATAAACAGATTAATTAATCATAAGCTGATTATTTTTTTCAACCATTTTTAAATTACATGATGATTGAATTTTAACTGCTTTTGATTAAGTAACATAAACTCATTATTAACTTCAAGGTTATATAATTGACTATTGACTATACATTGAATAATAAGAGTCTGTTAATGTTTAAAATACCTCTATTAAAATTATATATTTTTTTTAATTTTTGGATTTTGCGAAATGAGTATCTGAATTTTCATTTCGAAATTATGTGCACATATATTTTAATTCTCTCTAGAATAGTTCAAAGGGCTATTAATAATTCAAATTTTCAGAAAAATATGACGTAAAAATTATTTCAATGATTCAATCAAAATAATTATTTACAACTTTTTGTGTTATAAAATCAAGAATTTGATTGGTCAAGGAATTTGAAGGAATAAATAGTGATTCGAAAATTGAGTAAAGGAGAAAAATGAACCCAAAAGTTGGCGCGCGCTTGCGCGCGCACATAATAGTCTAGTAGTGTTAAAAAACTCGTATTTTGCTCAACTTTTTCCACACAATCAGAAGGTGATACACTCAGAAAACGATTTGATTGAATCAACAACACTTTTGTTGGTTTAACCGTAGAATTCGGTTATTATATGCGCAAAAAATATTTGGTTGACCCAACTAAATTCTGTGGTGGTCTTAACCAAATCTTTTGGTAGAAGGAGTATTTGGCTGATTCGACCAAAACAATTGGTTAAGTAAATCCAATATTTTGTTCACTCACTAAAAATTTCATTAATCTATCTAAATTTTCATTTATGTCCAACAAAACGGTTTGTTTGGTCCAAGGTCCAAGCAATCCGGGGCCCTTCCAAATCTCAATCGCAATTTCTGCATCCGGTAGTTGTTTTTTATTATTGAATTAGGAAATACCTTGACAAATCAAATTAGTAATTTTCCACTAATCTTCGGTGGTCCACTCTTTCCTGATCAAATCTGTCAAATTTCATTAGTAATTAGTTGAGTTTTAACAATTTTTATTGAAAGAGGCAAAAAAGTATTATTTGCGTAAGACATGGAATCCATAAATTTAAAATAAGCTTCTTCAGATACTCCAGTTCATCCTCGTTCAAGGCTAATAATTTTTACAATGGTTACCAAATGATTGCAATTCTCTATCGAAACTTAGCAACATGTACAACTTAAACACATTTTAAAAATCATGAAAAGAACTCTATTAAAAAGTAGCGCATGAAGACCCTAGATGTGTATTAGGGGTGTTCAGAAAAAAAGGAAATCCGAATTTTAACTTGCATTTTCGATTTCTTTGTTCCTTTTGGGTTGAAAGTGAAACCTCATGGAAAGAGAAATAAATCGGATAATATGTAGAGGTCGCTCATCATGAACCTGTCTGTTTTCAACAGAAAAATAAATTTTTCTCAAACACGGTAAATCATAACGCAAAATTGTGAAGAATGTAAAAGATGCGTCTAATTAAAATGAGTATTTTTTGTACATCAGTTTTATTGAAGTTATGCATAGTTAAGGAGATATATGAGGAAAATTGTTATAAAGAAGCGTTAATCATCTCTCCATGTACTAAGAGGTCTGTAATACTCATTTAAATTATTTTTAACTCTTAAAAAATAATTTTTGCCTTGTTTACATTTATGCGCGCCGATAGATTTTTTTTAACCTTATGACTCAAGTTTGTGTGTTCCTATTTTGTTGTTTAGAGGCTCAATGAAATTCCGAATTATAAATTCGAATACGAAAGAGTGTAAAACGGTGAAAAATTAAATTGAAAGGTTGTTCGACGGACCATTCCTGTCGAATCTGCCGGAAAATGTTTTACCCGCTGCACTTGATGTTTTACAAACATTGTTCTATCATCACAGCTTTAACAAAAAACTATTTCGGAAAGCGCGAAATTATTAACTATGTACTGGATAAACATATGGTGTCTAGCACGAATTACGACGGCTCTTCAAGCTAATATTGTCCGGATGATAAAGAATTTATTCCGAAAATACACATTGCTTTATCCAAAGAAGCAGTGCGGTTGCGACGTGAAAAAGGGAGGATGAAAAAATGGGTAGATTTCACCAATAGTGAAGAGGAGTTAGGAGACCAGTCATGTTCAGAACCAGAAATATCAGACTGTTATAATAAAAAATTGAGTCGAAGCGGAACTAGCGCACTGAAGAAATCACGCATTTTACAGAATATTTTGAACTCTGAAGACGAGTCTGCGGCTTTAGATCGAATTAACCTATCCAACAACAAATTTATAATGCTAGCTGCAGCAATTGCAAAGTTAGGTGGTCAAAATTTGCATGATGCTCCATGCTCCATTTCCACTGTACGAAGAAAAAGCTTTGCCCTTCGTGCAAATATAGATGAGAATGTATTGAAAAGCATCCCTTGAAGATTGATTGGGATGGAAAAAGATGAGAGATAGTACCCACAAGGAAAATACGAAAGGAAATGTGGAAAGGCTTTCAGTAGTGACTACTCATTACAATGTCTATAAGATTTTCGGTATTCCTAAATTAAATAATGCAACAGGTAACGTTATCGCAGAAGCAGTTTTTCATCTCTTAACCCTTTGGAATGTGTTAAGGTACGTGATTGGTATGAGTTTTGATACAAATGCTTCTAACACAGAAAAATATAACGGTGCCTGCCTTCTTTCAGAAACATTAATTCGCAGGAATTTACTATAATATCTGGCGTGGCGGCATCACGTGCATGACGTAATTATTGGAGGCGTATTTACCGTTTTATTTGGACCATCCGAAGGTCCAAATATTCCGCTGTTGGGGAGATTCCAAGCAAATTGGAGAACAATCAATTATGAAAACTTCAAACCTACCACTTAGCTAGATAGATGGCGGAAGTAAATTATTGCTTCAAGATTTACCTTTTCCGATATGAGTTTAGACTCACTGTCAGTGAGACAAAAAAACTGACCGAGTTTTGCTTACTCGCATGCTTTCTTTACTCTAAGGTATGGATGTCGTGCCCAATCGGCAGTGACACCCAGTCAATGATCTATTCTTCTTTAGACGACTGAGATTATATGCAGCACATTTAATCGAACCGCGTCAAATACCGGAATAAAAAAGTTTGAATCTCATCTGTGGTACCTTGGATCTGAATTGGTTCCTCTAGCGTTATTTCCTTCAAAAACTTCTATTAAGGAAAAGCGAAAGCTAGTAACAAATTTGAAATTCTATAATGAGGACCGGAATAACCGAAGTATTAAACTGGAGACGATTGATGATCTAGATAGCAGAGGATTGCATGATCTCGTGGATTCCTCATCAATCTGTGCTTCTTCTTCTCTTCGACTAGATGTTAATTTTTTTTATAATACTTATCCTGAAGAGTGAGACACTAATCAGAAATTTCAGTTCATTAATTCATAATTTCTTCTGTCCTTCAGCGATCACTTTTCTATGTATAGTGGTAACGCGCTTTCGCCCATCTCTTATTGATTTACTAAGTTTTTCGTAGAAGAAGTTCATTCAGATAAACACAAATATCTCGTTAAACCAATTTTTATTAACCTTTCGTACAGAACGTGTCTCTTTACAATAGTCAGCTGAACTGAACTTTGTATTATCGTCCCTAACTCCGGATCATAAACTTTAGATCGTAAACAATATTATATTTTATTTTCACTTTTTTTTGAATTAACGGTCTAGAGGATTGTTTTCACGGGGATTTAGATGCTCTACTCTAAAATTCAACCTTATTGAGCGGAAAGTACCTACTGGAGTTCCAGCAATTTCCTCTGGGGTCAAAACGGTGATCTTGCCGCTTTCCATATTTATTTTCGCTCTTTTTATATCGCGATGAGTATATGTATATATTCCAGCAAGAACATTATATGTCTCCAATATTGCAAAGGCGTCACCATTGGGTGTTGATAACACAATTCTTTCTTGGTTCGGCATTGGCGCATATTTTCTATATCCTTGTCTAATTCGAAGAGCTTCATCATGAGGAAAAGTGTATCTCCGAAGTTCGAATATCCGGTGCGGAAACCTTTTGTGAATTAGCCGAATAAATCTAAGTAAATCAAGTCCACAGCCATATCCGTCTGAAGAAGGAAGCCTTTCAGGAAGAACCGTGATCCTGGTAGGAGGATGATGCCTCGCAGAGGGAGATCTAGACCTGATACGAAGAGAAGACTCGGCAGGAGGATGATTCAGGTCAATCTCAGGTGAGTGATTTCTTTCAGAATGAGAAAGATAAGGCCTGCCACGAGGATGCTCAAGAGGAAGGTCATCTTTAGGGAAAAGATCGAACGGTGAACTCAAATCTGCAATAAGAAAAGAGGACTCAATATTTTATGTATTTCAAGGGTTAGATGCGATGAATTCAGACCAAGAAAGTGGTGAGTTGATTCAGGAGGAAGATAATCCAAGTATAAGTCACGCGCCAAGGCAGCGAACAAAAGACTTATTGATAGGAAAGGCGTTACGTAAAATGAGAGAAGAAAAATATATGGAAAAGAGTGAGTAATAAATCAAATAAGCAAAAATCAAAAATAGTTAGAAGAGAAATACAGAAAAATAATAGTTGGTAACATTTAAAAAAAGGCTATCAAGATGAATAATGTAAGGTGAAAATAGATAGTAGAGAGAGAACCATTAAATAATAAGTCCGAAATATGAGAGGGTATAATAAAATTATCAGATTCCGAACAAGAAAGTTTGAGCTCGATAATGTATGTACCTCGCGCTACGCGCTCGGTCATTGTATTTTGCCTACATTTGTGCACAGATCTTATGAAATTAAACATCAAAGCATCAACAACTTTGATTTGATGATGGTGAATTCTCTTGTGTTAAAGCTACTTCGGCCGGGATATATTATTCAGACATTTCAATAATATAAAGTACAAATTTCATATCTCATGATTACTTTAATATTTGTTTCTTATTTTGCATTAAATTTTATTTTCAATTAAACTATGAAATGTATGATTTAAATAAAATTTGTTATTGAACACTTTATTGCATTTTGTGTCGTTTTTCCATTAATTTCATTTGTTCATTTTCATGTTATTTTTTACAATTCGGAGAAAAACAAAAGTGCTATCCAAAAATTATTGGTGACAAATTTGTAGCTCTTTTTGGCTAAGCAACGTTTGTCAATTCATTTTTCTCATACTTTGTGTCGTTTGTCCAAAAATAAAATTTTTTATTTCCTAATGTTGTTTTTTACGAATAGAACAAAAACCATGCTCCCCGTCAACAAATAATTGAAAACAAATCTGTACCTCTTTTTTAGGTGAACAACTTTTGTCCCGTCGTGATGGTCAGAAAGCCTCAGAGAAAATATAGGTTCTGTTTAGTCTTTAGATGAATAAACAAAATCATGAAGAAAGACTCATTTCCGGTACCGTTAATAACATGAATTTTTGATACTCTGAGATCAGCCAAGTACATTTACGAAATAGATTTGCATTCGGCGTATAATCCAATTCCATTTAGCGAGAAATCTGAAGATATTACAGCATTCATAGTTGCAGGGAAAAGGGTTTTTAGACTTAAAAGAATACCTTTCGGTTTGTTCAATAGTCGAGCAATGTTTCAACGTATAATGGACAAAATAATCACTCTAGATCTAAAGCTACTTGGATGATACAGTGATAGTTACAGAAACATTCGAGGAGGATTTGCATTACCTTAATTTGGTCTTGAATAGATTAAAAGATGCTAACTCAACTACTAGCCCAGATAAGTGCGAATGTGGATGTTCAGAAATAGGATATTTTGGTTTCGTGGTAAGTAGTAAAGGCCTTCAGTTAGATGAGGAAAAAATTAAACCGATAATAGAGTTTCTGAAGCCAAAAATCAATCAAACAATTGCAACGCTTAATCGGAATGGATTCCTGGTATAGACGATTGATGACGCATTTTTCAGAAATAATTAATCCTATATTATGATTAATAAAGAGAAGTGGAAAATGGGAATGGACTGTTGAACTCAGATAATAGATGGAAATCAATATGTCATAGCATAATATAATCTGAAGAACGAGACAGGCAGATTAGCGATGTGGGCTTCGGAATATACCGGATGACTTCGAAATAATCTATAGAAAGGGTACTTCCAATTATGTACCAGACGCCTTATCAAGGATAAATGAAGTTTAGACAGGATAGAAAGAAACCCGAGGGGAAAAGTGGTGTACTCGAGATAAAAAGCTATATATCCAAGTTCCCGACCCTTTACAACCACCATTCCTACCAGAACACAATCCATGGAAATCAGTAATTCCTAAGAAATCAAGAAGTCAGGTTTTGAGTTAAGGTCATGATGAACCGCAAGCAGAAAATTCAGGACTCGAAAAAACATACGCGAGGATATCAGAAAACTATTTTTGGCCTAGTACTTATTCTGGAATTTTAAAATAGGTAAAAAATGCGACTTTTGTCAAAAAGTTAAACCAAACAATCAAAAAAAGATAGGATTGATCAAGAAAAGGATATTGGAAGAATCTTAGACATTGGTGGCCTCAGATATTATGGGACCACTTCCCGTTACCAAATCTCGAAATAAATATATACTGTTATTTGTTGATATGTACACTATGTGGGTGGAAATTATGCCAGAGAAGAAAGCGAACGAATCCAGTTGTGAAAAAATAAATGTAAATTTCAGAGAAGTAATTGAAATAGTTAGGCACGGAAGAGAAAAAAGAAGGGTACAAGCTGAAGACAGCAATGATAATAATTTAGAAAGGGAAAACAGCGAGGAAAGTGAGACTGTCATCGAGGAAGATCTGGGTTGAGGATAACCAAGTCCTAGAACTACGCAGGCGGAAGGGTTGTAACGTGAGGTTAAATTAGGACACTAAATGATCTAATCCCTAATCTGGGACTTAATCCGAAATCCAGGACGCCGACGCTGTTCTATATCCAGCAAGCTGCTAATCCTGGGATGGTGCTTCAACACTGCGAGTTAGTGAAAAGAACCGAGTTTCTTGATAATATCTGGAGTTATCACTGACTACACCTTACCTGAGCTTCCCTTTTCCCCCATTTCCATATTTGCAACCAATTTCCAGCAACGCTGTGAACTCGGGTATAGTTTCCCGGTGATTAATTGTAACAAAGTTTGCGAATTTTTTGAAATCACCTTCATAATTCATACATCGCAGTCCTTTTCCCTTTTCTCTATTTTCCTCTTTTTTCAATAAATTTTCTTTTTCTATCTGCTTTCAGAAAGCTTCTTCTTTTTTCCCTTTTTTTCGCTTAAATGCGAATTGAAATTAATAGTACCCGATAAGAAAATCACATCGTTGGTGTTTCTTATCTTGTTTAAATAAAAATTCTACTATTTGGTAAAAAATTATTTTCTGTTTTAAATGCCCGGATTTTGTTAAGAAGGAATATTTTGGGGGTAAAACTTCAGCTAATTGGTTAAAAGTTGTATTTGTTGAAATTCGTCTTTTTTACTCGAAAATGAATATTCTTGGTCAAAAATTGCCTTCTTGGTCGCAAACTCAACTATGTGGTAGAACGTTGAGCTCTTTTTCTTGAAAATTCTGGTTTTTCTTATGACACTCGACATATTTAAATGTGTTTTTCTAAACTAAATAATGTACTTAAAGTTATAATATATTATAATTATTGTTATTCACCAATGGAATTAAGGATGACAAACAGCGTGAAGACCAGACTATAAGCAGTCCTCATTTTTGCCAAGTACAGAAAAAGCTGATTCCTTGAATAATTAGTAATTTGATCAATAGTTCAATTGAAGAATATTCTGCTGCTTCGTTAAACTACAGATGCCAGACTCGTTATCTAATAAACTATACAATGGTATGCTTATATTTTTGAGATATTTGTATTTCATAATCGTGTTTGAAGGAAAACTGATAAAAATATAAAATAAATTCTGCAAAACATGTTGAAAGATCTGGAAAGACAAACATCATTCCTTCAAAATTTCGATTATACGTTTGAGAAATTCTTCAAAAAATATTTTATTGCTGAGAGGCAACTTTCAACAGAAATAGCTAAAAAAACGTTCTTTTCTTTTCATTCGGTAATGAGTAAGAAATAATTAAAAATATTTCAATGTCAGACCTCACAGCCCAAAGTTCGTTCAAACTTCGGGCAATAGGGTGCTTTTTCAGAAAAACAGGATAACAATTCTATTTAAATAAAATTAGTGTATACAATTATTTACTTGATTTACATTAATATATAGTAATAATATTGAGTTCAGCAAGAAGCGCTTTAAATTATCAAGGTTTTAAGAATAAACCAATTGCATGTTTGAACTTTTAATCAAATAGTTAGATTTTAAAGCCAGAAAGATGAAAGCTTTTGAAGACAGTTGAATTTTGAACAGATTTTGAATTTTCAAAAAAACATAATTTTTAACCAAAAAAAGAATACTTTTCTACCATAAAAAATACATTTTCAATTCAAAAGATTAAATTTTCAACAAATCAATTGAATTAATAATAATTATCATAATATCGAACTATTATTACTTACTACCCAAAAAGACAAATTTTAAACAAATCATTTGATTTTTCTACCAAGTAGTTAAATATTCAACGTGCGAAGGATACATTTTCAACCAAAAATGGAACCCTTCAATATTTAGACCTGATCAGAATGGTTTCAAAACTGCGTAGGGGAGGATCACAAAGTTTGGTTACAGATAAACTCAAATCCCGATATAACGCCCCTTGATTTAAGATATTCCCAGAAGTAATTACCTCCGCAGTTTCGTTATTAGAGGAGACATAGGGATGACCCAGAGGATGACCTTTAGTCAAACGTGATGAACAGCTCGACGGCCGCATTCTCATCGCGTCAGTTGTATCAAGTTGCGTCATATGTCAAAATCCAATAGAAATTATTCATGCGCCTCTTCGTATTTACGTTTAAATTCCCCCAAATTAGGATCAAGGTCAAGGCAAGCCATGCCCGAAAACGATCTTATATCGGGAGTTAAGTGTGCAACAAAACGATTCTGATATCCTAATTTGTACAAATGTGACCATATTTATTAATTTTATTGTTCACATTAAAAGAAAAATCATCAAGTATTGGCATGCGTTACGAATTTGAGGAGCGGAGGGAAGTGTCGCCAAAAGTTTCTTTTAGTTCAAACTTTTGTACAGCTTTTTACTGCAGGCAGCGTCAGGGTTTCATAACATATTTTTTTAAATTAGTATTTTTAATCGTCTTTGCATTGGAGACGTTCTCGTGAGATTACATTTCAATTGTAAAAATTGGAAGTTTTTTGTTCAAATAAATGAGTTCACTAAAGGGTTGGACTCAATAAACGTTAATAAATAATTATAATTTACGATACGAAGTTTCTCTTTATATTAACACTTTGAAAACAAATATTGACAACATATTACGAGGTTTTCCCGCAAATGTATTAATTAAGGCCTGGTCGGAGATCGCCCTGCACTTAGGGAACGTCCATAAACTACGTAGCCTGTTTTTCTTTTGTTTATAACGTTGTGTCCTTTATCACTTAACGGCAATTGTCTTTTCGTCTTTATTCAAACAAAAGAAGAACAGGCTACGTGGTTTATGGACGCTCCCTTACCTGCACTGCGCGACACCTTCCGGAAAACCGAATTCGCGGGTCCCACTCTGTCGACCCACGAATCATTCGCGAAGCTCGTTGCTAATCTTTTTGGTCCAGGTGTCAGGTAGAATCGCCCCTACTAGAGCCTTGCTGGATCCGGCCCCGTCGTAACTGGCAGATTGACCAGCTCAGTCATACGCGCGAGAGAGGGGTGAGAACACGAGAGCGAGAGAAAACACCAACATCGATTAAAATCAGTAGTCATTACATGCACTTCAACGATTCGTTTATTTAATTTAAAAATATCACATAGGCTAATCTATGCTATTCCTCGATATTAGATTTTTATATTCTAACCTAACCTACTTCATTCCCTAAATATTATGCCAGATTATTCTTGTCCCCACGCGGTAACATGCGGTCACGGCCGCTTGCGGGATTAGGTCTAGACTTGGAAGCCTAACTATAAGTGAAGAAGCGGACACCCACCTTGTCGCCACTCAGCAGATTGACCTGCAAGTTCTGATTCATTTGGGTCTGTTGAGTTCATTCCCGTTGGTTCAGCCGCCGTTCTTGAAATCGTTTTTGCTTTCTCTCCACGTGCCGCGTCCGTTTATTGGCTCAGTTCCGCTTCGCCTAATGGGTCTCTCATTGATCGGTAGGTAATAGCCGCACATCCAGTATGTCGTTCGGCCGGTGCTGCCTTTCGCAATTTGCCAGCGGAGTCACCCTGTCACGAGTACACCTTCTTCCGCGTCTCGAGTTCCGCGTCGACTTCGCTAGCTCTCAACACCCGCTGTCGACTGCCAGGGTGTTGACAAGTTGTCAGTTCATTGTTTGCCGCTTTTCACGACGGTTTCTTTTCCAGGTTGGTACGGACTTACAGGGTCTTGATGATGGATGTAGTGTCTTCTCCGTTGCTGCCTGCTGTGTTTGTTCTTCGTAGATCAAGTCTCGACACTGACACAATACAATTTTATGTCCGGTAAGAATCCTTATTATTAAATTGAACTAGCGTTCTCTGGAAACTAAGGTAATGATTTACGTGTACAAAATTGCTTAGTCTACATATTATCCTAGACTCGGATCTTAGCTGGAGGGTAATTTCACTAGCTCCGCTCGCGTCTCGTTTCGAGGTTAGGTATGGCTTCGACGAGATCTTGGAACGTTTTTTTTTTAAATATTTTGGCGTTTTATTCCTAAAACCCCGTTGCGACCAATATATACTATGTACTCCAATATTTTAAATGTCATGTGGCATATAATACAACTCAACTTTGGTATAATAAGTATCTTCGCACCAACAAAATCTAAGCTGAAAGATTAAAAACAGTGTTTTTCTGTAACTCTTCAAATGATCAGTATTTCCGTAATTATTAGAGATTCTTTAAATTTCTAGTTATCATTTATAAGTGTACTTTCTACAATTTTCATTAAAAATCATGTAGATTTTACGTTTTATTTTCGTCAAGTTTAACTTCTTACCAAATTTGTAAAATTCAACAACCTTGCAAAAACGTTGTTTTTCATAGATAGTTCCAAACGGAATGTTCGGCGTCATCAGCTCTTATCGCCTTGCATTCCTCGCTTCGTCTCGCCTCGCCTCACACACATGTCCCTACTTTCTCGCTTTGACACGCATTGCCAAACTCTGCCTCCGCGGATAACACGTAATACTTATCTACTAGTTAAAATATCTACAGTTTACTTATATCTATTTCCTCTTCTATTTACAATTTTTTTCTCTCCATTCCTTTTACCTCTTCTTTCTTTTCTTCTCCACCTTACCCAAGACCCCTTTACCCATTCTACTGTCCGTTTGCCCCCCTTTCATCATCTCATTTCCACCTCCACGCACTCCTCCAACCAGTGTTCCACTCCAGAATCCCCCTTCCCGCACAGTTCACGCATCCTCTTCTCTCTACAAAGCCAGAACCCATTAAAACCCTCCGTGCACCCACTTTTCATCCTCGCTATAAGCTCGTGACTTCCTTTCTCTCCTTTCTCAGTCAAATAATGCGCTCTCTCCCTTGGCATAATTCACCCATAGTTCCCGTTAAATCTTGACTCTCTTATTTTCTCTTCACCGGCTGCCTTCTCTTTCTCCATGCCGTTTTCCTTAACCATCTCATATACCTTCCTTCCTTCCTCATACATCCTTCTCACTTCATCCATCTGCATTTCATTCGTTCTTGAATACCTTTCCCTTTCAACCTTCATTTTCCAACCCCCCCTCTGTTCTCCTTCTCCCACCAACACTCCGTGACTAGCTTACTTTCTCACGCTTCGAAAAATTTCTCCTCATATTTACACGCCCGACTCACCGTTGGAATCCCTAAAATCGTTCTCCTCGCCTTCCTCCTGAAAACATAATTAGGCGTATTCCTTGCCAACCACAGTTTCCACTTTACATACCTCTCCTGTGTCCTATTTACCTCCTCACTTTCTTTCCACCCTCACACCTCTACTCCATACAATAGCGCACTCATCACTAATGAGTCAAACAATTTCATTTTCCTTCCAAAATCATCTGCGAATAACTTCTTTCCCAACCCCCAGACTTGACTCATCACCACATTGGCCCTCCTCACTTTCCCTTTTATGTGACTATCCACTCCCCTGTTTCTGTGAAACAAGAAGCCCAGGTGTACAAACCCTTTCACTATGATGCTGCAAAGACGCAGCATCCTACCAGCGCTTCCTGTCGATGGCCTGGAGTACCTACCGGCAAGCTTTCGATTCATCTCCCCATGACTTATCATCTATCTGTTGGAAAGCTTAAAGGTTCATCCGCACATCGTGAGGTGCATACAGGAATTGATGCCGCTCTGGAAAACCATATTTACCATCTCATCTGGATAACTTCGTGTGCCACTATCTCTCGCGCTCGGCCATTCCGAATGGTACCTCAATGGCAAAACTTGAAATCGGAAGCATAAGGTCACTCATGTATTTTACATGGATGATATCAAGACCTGTGCTAAAAATAAAGAGCAACTGCACCTAGCTCTAGGAATTGTCGAGAATACACTCAGGAGATTGGAATGGAATTTGGATTAGAACGATATTCCAAGGATTATTTAAGCAAGGAAAACTTAATGACATCCCTGAAGATCCTGAGCTCGTCGGCAGAAGCGCTATACGACACCTTAGCGCTGGAGAGACCAATACATAACTGGCCGTGCTACAGAGCCATATTCAGGACTTGACATCTATAAAAGATACACTCCGAAGCAGATACAAACGTCACGTCCGACAGATTTGGTCTTTCGAACTGTCGACAACGAACAAAGTATCTGCAATGAACATGCTTGCCGTCCTGGTAATACTCTATTCATTTGGACTGGTTCCATGGACGAAAGACGAGCTAAATCCCTTGATATCGGGTCACGGAAGATTATGCACATGAACAAAGGCATGCACCTTAAGTCTTCTGTTCCGAGACTTTACATCTCATGCCGTCAAGGTGGTCGCGAAATACTGAAAGTCTTCATAACAGGATTATTCTGGGTACAGCACATATAGTCGCAAATTGAAGAGACCCTCTTCTTAAAGTGATCAGAAAGCACGAAGGAGTGGGTAATGGAGCGTTTCTGTACAAAGCATCGGAAGAGGCTGCTGAAACACTCGGCCTTAACTTCAATATCAGGGGTGAGCAAAATGCATCAAATCTTATCTACCTCGAGTACGCAGCTTCTCGACAAGAGGATTCACGGCATCTTCCACATAAATCTGTGGGATCATTCGATATCGTATGAGCTAACGTTTGCTTTCCTCACATCACCCGGATTAAAGTCGGGCACGAAAGGTTTTATTTTGGCATGTCAAGACGGGGTCATTTCTACTCTAGCATACCGTCGCCACATTTTAAGCCAAGACATTCCCGATGATAGCTTGATAGCGTGTCATGCACACTCTGAGCATGTAGGACACATACTATCTAGTTGTCCAACTCATTAGAGAACGACTTACATCCAAATGTACAATGCGCCACTAAGAGTTCTTTTTTACCATCTCTGTCACACTTACGGCATTAGCCCTAACACCGCTTCCCTAAATGCTCCTAGGGCAGCAGAGTCAACTGTCAAAAATGAGAAGAGCCTCATATACTGGAACTTCATATTCTCGACAATTGTTCTGTAGCGCACTTAGGCCTGTAATAGTTCTCCTTGATTTCGTGAAGTGAACCATGTTCGTTATCGAATTTTCGCCACAAGCTGACAAAAACATAATAACTAAGGTGAATGAAAAGAAAGTAGGGTATAAAGACCTTGTAAGGGGGTTACGCCGGTTTTACCCGAGATATTCTGTTAAGCTAATCGTCCAGATCATCGGCGCTCTTGGAGGTGCTAAGCTTTCACTGGTTAATAACCTGAAAAGTATCTCTGCGTGTCAACAAAATACAAAGACGCTTGCGGGGAAGATGTAGAAGGCGGTCGCCCTTGGGCTGAAATTTTACCGCGATTTCACTGAGAGCGAGCGCTGTTCTTCAAACTGGTACCCGCTCCCGGCGAAACCCCGCGGTTGGCCTCATCAATAGAAATGCTGTACAAAATTTATTTTCCTTGAATATTTACATTTATTTCTTTTTACACTTCAAATAATCATTTCTTATTGCAAATAATCATTTATTATTTTAAATAATCATTTCTCCAACTACCTCCCCCTTTTTTGAATAAAGAAAATAAAAATTTTCACTAATTCTAAAATTTCAAGGATTATTCATCAACGGGGTGTGCTGCCTATTTCAATTTATCTAAATAAACTATTTTTGATTTATTGGGACCCACCCTCATTTCAGCATTTCGAGTTCCTAATAATTTTTCAATAACAAAGTGCCATCAAAAAACGTACCACATATTTTATCATGTCGGTTTTTCCTTCTTGAATATACTGGGACTCCTACCTTAAATTGTTCAGAATTTGCTTTTAAATTATAATATATTTTAGATCTTTTCTTAGCGTTTTGGAGCCATTCGTTTGCTTTAATAGGTTGAATGTTATCAAGTTTTGAGAAAAGTTCACGCAAGTAATCTACGTATGCTCTTTCAGGAGGCCATTCATTGGAATGAGGGAAAGACTGCCTCTTTTCCAAATACTAGGGTGTATGATGCAAAGCCTGTACCCTCTTGAACGGTGGTATTGTACGAGAAGACAGCAAATCCTGTGCAGAACGTATCTCTTTAGAATAGGAAGCTGATCTGAACTTAATTAATTAGCAGCTACAACTCCGACATGCCAGAGGTATTGTAGTGGGGCAGTTTGAGTCGATTCAGCATTCATTAATGCACCAAATATAAACTTCAACAAACATATTGACTTTTTATTATTATTTCTAACAAGGATTTACATGTAACATTTTAATCTGACTTCGGATAAGAAAAAATATTATAATTTAGTTTCAAATTTCTTTTGATTAATGGTCCAGAGGAATATTTTCACGAGAGCTCAGATGCTCTACTCTATAATTCCACATTATCGTGCGGCGCTCACCTACTTGAGTTTCATTGATTTCTTCTCTGGTCAATGGAGTGACCCTACCACTTTCCATGTTCATTTTCGCTCGTCTTTTATTGCTACCAATATATGTATATATTCCGGAAAGGACATTAAAAGTCTCCAATATTGCAAAGACATCACCATTGGATGTTGATAGTACAATTTGTTCTTGTGTTGGCATAGGCGCATAGGCATTATATCCTTTTCTTATTCGAATTGCTTTATCGGCAGGAAAAGTGTATCTTCGAAGTTCGAATATCCGATGCGGATTCTTATTGGAAATAAGCCGAATAAACCTGAGTTGTTCGATTCCACATCCATATCCGTTAGAAGAAGGAAGCCTTGCAGGACGCGCCATGGTCGTGGTAGGAGGATGACGCCAGGCACTAGGAGACCTGGACCTGATACGAATGGGAGACTCGGCAGTAGGAGACCTGGACCTGATACGAATGGGAGACTCGGCAGTAGGAGACCTGGACCTGATACGAATGGGAGACTCGGCAGAAGGAGACTTGGACCTGATACGAAGAGGAGATTCAGCAGGAGGATAATTCAGGTCAATCTCAGCTGCACGATTTCTTTCAGAAGGAGAAAAAGAAGGTCTGCCACGAGATGAATCAAGAGTAAGGTCATCATTAGGTGAAAGATCGGAAGATGAACTTGAATCTGCAACAAGAATAGAGGATTACATTTTTTTTTGCAACACTTGTTTGGTTTCATAGCTTTATCATGTGTACTTTGGAGATGCAAAGTGAGTCTTTGTTGTTCGGTAGGTAAGGGACCTTATATAAACTATGTTAGCATTTTAAAGAAGAAGGGGATTGTTTCAAAAACTGAGTTAGGTAGCAGGTTTTTGGAATGAGGAGAGCGGTCAGGGGAAGTAATAATACGAACTCGGATATCCTTTAGTACGTTTCCTGATGATAAATTTTAACAAAGCTTGCGAATTTTGCGAAAGATTTCCTAAGTTTTAAGTTTGAAATCACTTTCGTATTTCAAAATTCACACTCTTCTACCTATTCTATTTTCTCTTTTCCAACAATTCTTCTGTCACCTGCTTTGAAGGGTCTTCGATTCGTAGTTCACATCTCGTTTCAATAAAAACTCTAGAATTTGGTAAAATTAATGAAAATTGATACTTTTAATTGGAAAATGACATTTTTCTTTTTTTTATTGAAATTTTATTTTTTCGCTGAAAATGTGATTATTCAATTGTTGGTTGTATGTTGATATTTCTAATCGAAAATTGGCCTTTTCTATTTGTAAACTAAACTATTTGGTTAAAAATTCTAGTACTTGTTTGGACTACATTGTTTGAAAATCATTTTGTTGCAGATTCACCTATTCGGTGAAAAATTTAACGGTTTTGTGGGAAATTTGTTTTTATTTGGGAGAAAATAAAAATATAAAACGCATGTATCTTGTTGAAAATTTGTCTTTTTGTTTGAAGAATTAATTCTGCTTTTTGAAAATTCATCTTTTGGATTGATGAGGTTTGGACTATTTTTCTCAAAGTTAATAGTGTTTGGTCGAATTCACCTGATTCAAGAGATGATTTTTTTTGTTGAAAACTAACCTCATAAAATAAGAATTTAATGATTACATTTTTGGTTGAAAACTGATTTCTCTTGGTTGAAAATTCAACTGTTTTCGAAGAATTGCATCTTTTCGAAACTGCAAGATAAAAAATTTACTCAGAGTTATAGATACATTTTAATTATTATTATTATAATTACCAATAGAATTAGAGATGACCAACAGGTTGACGATCAGAGTATAAACGGTCCTCATTTTCAGCAAGTAGAGGAAAAACTGATTATGGTATTAATGAAGAGTTTGGTCAATAGCGTATTTAAAGAATATTCTGGTACATCGTTGAACTGTAAATACTAAACTCATTATGTAATGGACTATACGATTATAACCTTGTTCTTCTGAGATATTTGTATTTCATAATTGAGTTTAAAAGACAAAAATTTACGTACATAATTCGTTGAAATTATTGTCACACATTATATAATCTTTTATGGTTTAGGAAAAGTCATTATTTACCTGATAAAATTGTACTACGATACTAAAAAATATGTTGAAGGAATTGGAAAGAATTGGAAACATAGACACTTAACCCAAAAATATGAATTCTTAACAAAAAAGTTAATTTGCAACCAAACAGATGAATTTTGAAATAAAATGATGAATCTTTATCCGAAAAATGAATGTTTTATAAATTAGTTCGAGTTTAAACTGGGTAGTTGATTTTTTATCCATAAAAGATGAATTCTCAACGAAGCATGCGATAGTTGATATTTTTGAACCAAAAAACACCAGATTAGCTTTCAACCAAACAGTTGAATTTTTGATCAACTAGGATGAATTTAAGACTAAGAAGGTTAATTTTCTAATGAAAAAGACGAATTTTCAACGTCATCAATTTTCAATCAAATGGTTGAATTTTCAACCAGAACGGATCAACTTTCAAGAAAAAGTTGAACAGTTACAATTTCGTTCAAAAAATGTAATTTTCTAATAAAAAGATGCAATTGCGGAATATCAGTTGTATTTTAAACCCGAAAATTGAAATATATATGAACCATGAATTATGTTAACGTGAATTCAGTTAAATTCAACCAAAAATACTTATTTTCAACCCATGATGAATTTTCATATCAGATAAACCTTTACAAATATTTTATAAGAGGAATTCGTAAGAAATGAGTAGTCGGGTTCTTAGAAATGAAAATGCAGCAATCTTCACGGTAATATACTATTCAACAACAACTTGCCTAGGCATAAAAACCCTCACGATTTGAGGGAAAAGTCCGGGCAAGCCTATGAGGCAGAGCACCTTCATTAAAAATCATTCTAACACTTCAATTAACAGCGAGTAAAATTCAAATTAAACTAATTACATACTGGTTGTGAACTTAAGCCTAAGAGAGATCTCTCTTACCTTATCCTCAAAGTTACAAAAACTCGCAAGCATACTCAACATGAATGGTACATCAGAGGCCACACCTTGCCACTCTCGAAGAGTCAGTCCTCGTCACTCTCAAACACTCAACAATTAAAAGATCATCACTTGCTCAACAAATCAAGAGCATATCACTGGGTCTACAATTAGAGATCGTCACTTGCTCAATAAATCAAGAGCATATCACTGGGTCTACAATTAAAGATCGTCACTTGCTCAAACAATCAAGAGCATACCACTCGTTCTACAATCAGCTCGGTTCTGGATTGCGGCGATCGGAATCAGTGTTTTTCGAGCGAGAGATTCTCCGGCCCGAACCTTCCGACGCCGTCGTAATGCCAGCCTCTGGCTGATGTCTGGACGCGGTGGTCGTGGAAAACGGCCTAGTGGCAAGAGAACAATCGCCGGTTGGTGTGCCTCCTGCCGTAGGTAGGGCTCAGCCAGTCGCAATCTCCACTTGTCTCACGCTATAGACCTTGAATCACCGTTCGATACTGATTCGATGGGGTCTCTCTCCCCCTCTGTAGCACCCCTACTCCATTGCTTAAGGGAGGCCCACGCATGCGTCCCTTCCTTCTAGGCGCTAAACTCAACTCGCCATCCAGGGAGCACCGAGGAGCAAGGATCAAACTCCACGATTCCACATACAACACGTGCGAGCGTAAAGGACGCGAACAATGAATCTTCATCAAAAAAGATGAATTTTCAACATTCAGCCAAATATATGAATTTTTAATCAAACCGGTGAATCTTCAACTAAAATGATGAATCTTCAACCAATAAGATTGCCGAAGCTACAGTCGAGTTAACAGTGCGATCACGATGTACTGGAATGAGGAGGGGGGGGGGGGTCGGTAGAGATATCGGACGATGGGAAAATCATTGAGAATTTGGAAAAAAATTATAAACGACGTTCTCAACAAAAAAAAAAAACAATTTACATTCTACCTCATCACTTTTAGAATTGTAAATTCCACATGGTTAAATCGGTAATGTATATGCATATTCTCTGAGTCGCCAGGTTAATTTAAGAGCTTAATTTTTCACCGAAAATGGAAAAATGGGGAAGCTTCTTGAAAGCAGAGGAAACAAGAAGAGTCATTGAAAAAAGGAAGAAAGAGGAGAACGGGGGAAAGAGTGTGAAAAAGAGGGGGGTAAGGTTTTTAGCGTGAAAAAAAACACATTTTTTGTGAATTTTTAAAATAAATATCGACTGATCAAATTCATTTGATCCTTCTGTACATTATTGAGTATAGTTTCATCAACATTTTCAAATTTTTTTATGCCAATATATCGACAAACAAGCCGTTCCAACAACTGCTATCTTTTGCGAAAAATTCCGCCGTTGAGGGCTATAGTCTGTCGACTGCTGGTGGTGGTACGTTGCTCAGATGGGATTTTTCATCTTTTCTACCGAATCACAATTATACCTTATTGCTGCTCCATGGTATCGACTCAAATTATCGATGACTTTTCCGGTGAGTTTTCCTTTGCCGCCGAGTACTTTACTTTGCCGTGACCTGCACATTCTTTTTTATTTAAAGTGAAATTTTCACCGTAAGGTTTCGCTTGTACTAAATTGCCGTAAGTTTTGCTATCGCCGTCTCCGACATAGTTGCTGATCTTTGCTCCATACTTTTCCTCTGAACGGCGAAACATTTCGATGACTGCGCCTACTTCCATGTTACCTGATGTTCCGCTGTGATTGGCTTGACATTCACCATGATCATCGTGTTTTTCGAGCCACTCTTCAAATTCAGCAGTATTCGACTTTCTTCCCCATAATTTGCAAAGCTGACTATCCAAACTACTTATGAAAATATCAATAACTTTCCCAGTCCAATAACCAATCAATGATGTGACGCCAAACATGGAGCTGAAGCCTTGCTTGTGGCGCGTGCCATCGCCAGAAACGGTTAAAGTATCAGACTCCGAATTTTCACCTGTTTTCTGTTTTTCTTCGTCTGCGGCGGAAAGGAGAAACTTTTCAGCAGTCGTTTTGACGTAGGAGCAAATCGACTCCATAGTATCTAAATAAGACGGTTTGGATAGAAAATCACTTGCAATGTCCACTAGACCGCAAAACTTATTGCAGCCTGCTAAACTCAAACCTAATGTATGCATTACGAAAGTAAATCAAGTATTGATTTCGTAGCGTTGCCCAGTTTTCTCACTCGGCGATATGTAGCGTGGATCGCATTTGGCAAATTTTACCTGGATTCGAAAGCCAAGCCTTTCTCTTTTGCAACTTTTGAACTGAACTAAACCATCACACTGAGCACATTTGACCAAACTTTAAATTTTGGAGAAAACAAGCAAAAAATCGATGATTCTAAAATGGTTTTCAACATCTTCCAGCACGCTCGCAGATGTCGGAGCTACAGTTTTAGAGGAGAGGAGACTAACTAGTCAATAACTTCGAGATTTTTACTCTGATCGACTTCAAATTTTGGGACTATATTCTTGAAATGTTTAACTATAAGAAAATACGAAAAAAATCGATTTTTCAAAAGTGCAAACCCTTACCTCCCCTCTTTAAAGCATTCTGTATTAAGTTTAATGATAGCCCAAAACTGTTAACATAGTTTTGGACGGCCCTGATCGGGATAGATATTTCATGTGGCTTCTACTTGAACGGATTTCTTCAGATTTTATTATCATCTGGAAGACCATACTTGTTTCAAAGCATATATGCATAACTTTTACTGCGTCCTAAACTGGATATCAAGATTGTAAGCCAGCCGTTCTCGATAAAAATTCAAAAAAGTTAAAGCATTTTCTAAATGTTTGAGTAGTAAAAGTAGTAGTTCAGCCGTCGATCAGTGTTGATGAAATTGGAAATAGTTTAAAAGGAATTTAATGTCTTCGGAAGAATTTAAAAGTAGTTCACCATTGAACAAAATTGATGAATTTGGAAATAGTTGAAAAGAATTCCATGTTTTCAGAAGAATTCAGAAAATTGCAAATAAATCAAGTTAGATCCTGAATTTTTAAAGAGAATTCAAGAGATTTCAAGAGATTTAATAAGATGTCTAAAATTATTAAAGGATTTCAAGAGATTTATAGTGTATTGAAGAAATTTCAAGGGATAAAAAGACCTTAAAGGATTTAAAAGAATTTTCAAGGGATGCTAATTGATTTTAGGGATTTAAAAAGGATTTTAAAAGAGTTGAAAAAGAGGTTTTTTTAGAGATTTCACAAGATTTAAGATATTTTAAGTGATTTTAACAAATTTGCAGGAATCGGAAGAGATTTTAAGATATTTCGAGAGATTTTAATGAACTCCAAGGGATTTTGATATATTTTTAACAATTTTAAGTGATTTACAAAAGAATCTCAAATTTTTTAAAAATCTCTTGAAATCCCGAAAGGAGGAATGCATGAATTCACTCATGCATTAGGTTCCTTAATTTTCGTGGTTGTTTATAACCTACTTCCGAGATTAATGTCCGCTTAGTTTCTCTGCAGCATTTGCTACCAACCTAGCTTTCTTATCATCAATAGCGTTGCTATTGTCGATACAGCAAGCGCGATGCAACTTGGTCCTAAACAAAGCTCTCACAGCAAAGATTCTGTGTTCGTGGCAAGGATCACTTTCAGAGAACCATTCAGGGAACATTGTGCCCGTATCGCGAATCGCGTTTTTCAGGAGCAGTTCCTGAATGAAATGTTTGTGACGTTGTGTGGTTATGGATCGTTCGAACGATAGCAAATTTGCTGTAACAATTTCGCGAAATTTCTCTGAAGGCTTCTTTAAAAGTGTCACCTTGTAGTTAGTCTTTGTCTCGTACTCTCGAGACTCTATGTACGTATCAGTTCTATCTCCGAATGCTTCTGGGGGCTTCACAAGTTCAAAGTAGCAACGATTACATTGCCACTTCTTTTTGGTTACGTGGGCAGCGGAACCAGCAAAGTAAGTTAAAGAGCTTCCTTCATACGTACCACTGTATGCTTGAAAAGGCACATCTGCCTCAGTGGAACGGAGCAATTCTTTAACTTTGGTTGCTAAATGTTTATTTTCAGTTGACTTTGCGCCAGCAGAGTTATCGTGAACAGTAACATTGTCATCAAAATCGTCGCTGTCACTTTTGTCACCGTTCAGTCGTCAGTACCATCAATGCCAGTGTCTATTTCAGTGCCTGAATCTTCTCCGTCCTTCGTTTCATTAGCAACAGTGACATTTTCAGGAATTGGACATTGGCGTCCTTCTTCAATATAAGCAACGGCACGGATTGCAGCCACTTCAATCTCGTCGCTATTTTCAAGATAATCTTTGAAAGTAGCGATGTCAAGCTCACATAGTGCTTGAGGAGATTTGGTCTCTTCAACAGATATATTCCCTGTGATTGAGACAGCAATATCATCATGCTTTATTGCGAGCATGTGACGCAAGATCAGACGAGCCATACGAGTTGTGGGATTCGGGTTAAAACCTCCGCGTCCTCTGACTCTGGAGAAAAGTTACTCTACTGAGTCCTGGCTGTACAACTGCGTACACAATGGGAATGTAATTTCCTTGTACAGTTGCATAATCCCTCGAACCGTCATTTCCAGATAGGGCGCACTTTAATACATTCTTGTCGGTGATTAAAAAGCTATTGCAAGTCAGTCAAACGGTTAATTTTAAGAATGCATTCAGCTGATTCTTGAAGCGTGTTGGATTCAAAAAGCTTTTTAGAATAAGCTTCAAGCATTGCGTTGCCCATGTGACCTCCAACCATTTGTAAAGCCCGTTGAACACTCATCTTTTGAAAAGAGTTGGGAAACATGTGAACTTCCTTTATATGACCTTCCTTTATATGACCTAAATTACCGGACAAAGGACACTCACGGTCTGCTTCCCAAACGCTTTTCATATCTCAAAAACACAGTTTTTTGCCATCCATGTATATTATTCCGTGCTTTCGAAGAGCAGTCACAAAGTTTTTGACTTCGTGGGGAAAGTCATGGATGGCAATGATCTTCTTACCTTTAAAAAGGAAACTAGGTTTCTTTGGTGTAACTTTAAGAATCCTATAGCATCTTAAGTTAGGAGAACCTTGATCACAAACTGTCATTCGGATGTCAGCTCCAGCTTTCTCGCGTTTATCGAGCATTATCTTTAACAAAGATACAATATCTTTGTCGTTTATGAAATTGTGCGGAAAAAAGAATCCACCTTTAAGGTAAAAACGAAAAGTTGATTAGCACGCATTTCGGATCTACCCAATAGCCCAAGGTCTTCGAAGCCTTCCATTATGTCATGCTTTGAAGAATATTCTTCGAATTCCTTTATTGACATTTCGTCGAATTTGGCAATGGCAAAATTTGCTTCCGCAGGATAACTTTTCAATAGGTCCTTAAGATCTTGGAATTGCTGATCGATAAAGCCAGGAGTGATATCGTAATTAGCCATTCTTTTTTCAACGCTTCTAGGATGAGGTAATTGAAGTCCTGATTGCCTGAGCCTGTCATGATATGATGCTGACCAATAACGCAATTTCATTGCAAGAGGCCATTGCTCATCTGTGTATGGATCTTGCAGTTATCAGGTCTTAATTGCAACTCTATCATAGTTTTTCTAATTGGATAAGAAAGATCTAACGATGATAAAAATGAACTAAAACCCGGAATTTCTTCGGAAGAATCTGATGGTGTGATAGTGCTAGCGACAGATTTACTTTTAAAATCTGATAACTGATTCTCCACATGCCCCAACATTGAGCGCAATCTAGAAATTACGTTTTTCAAAAGATTTTCTCTATCTTCTTGCACGAATTTTTGCAGGACTTCTTCCTACTCCACCAAATTCTCCTGCTAAGGAGTTTCCATAGCTGCTGGTGGCGAAGGAATACGAACGGTTATCACCTCATCGTCTGTGGCAGCATCTGTATGAATATCTCTCAGATCTCTTATAGACGAAGGAAAACTAAGAAATTCACCGTTTGTTGATGCTGCCTCTACTGTCGTCGCTTTAGAATTATCAGCCTGATAAACTCTTAGCACTTTTTGAGGATTTACGTTTAAACTGCAGGAAGCGTCCACTTCCCTTTAATTCACAGGTTCCACTCTAATGTCTGCGAAGAGCTTCTCTCGTTCAGAAGTTGTGAAGTACTCTGCAATAAAATGCTTATTGCAGATCATCATCCTCCAGGAGACTTTCTGTGGATCGATTCCTAAAAACAAAATCAAAATTGTCAATATTAAATTTAAAATATTTAAAACATGAAAAAATGTTTTTAACCAGATTGCAAAATATTTCGAGAGATTCTAGAGATTTCAAGAAATCAGAAAAGATTGCAAAAAGTTTCAAAAAATTTTCAAGGGATTTCAAAATATTTAAAAGAGTTTAACATATTTTTAACGAACTTAAGGGATTTTAAAGAATTTTGAAGGATTTTCAGTACAGTTCCAATGAGCTTCAAAATTTCAAAGTAATTTAAAAATTTTAATAATGTTTTTGAATTCCTTAGTCTGTCATATCTCGTGAAATCTTTGGAAATCTTTAAAAATCTATCGAAATTCCTCATGTATCTTTCATTTTTTGAATTCTTTAAAATCTATTAAATCTCTTAAAATATATATTAATTTCTCTGAAAACGTTTCAAAATATCTTGAAATATTTTCGAATCGCTTGAAATTTTAACTCATTTTATATCCTTATTCTAAACTAGGGACGATTGAAAATTCCCGAAAAAAATATTTTAATAAATATATAAATACATAATTTAAATCATATCTTAAAAAAGTGGTGTAACGAAATGTCTCGAAAATCTCGCAAACATTGTTGTCGCGAACCTGATTGGCTTTTGAATGACTTGAAGTTTCAAGGCCAAGTATTATTTATCCGATCCCTACCTTAACGACATTTTTTTCTCTGCAACGTTACTTCTAAATTTGTTGAAATATAAAATTCAAATTTCTAAAATTAAAGTTAAAGTATTAAGGTACGTTTATCTGGTCCTACATTTTTATTAAAACAAAACAAAATTTCAAAATAATTTGTTTTTTATAAATGTAAATATTTAGGAGCAGATAAACGTACCTTAATGCTTTAACTTTAATTTTAGAAATTCTCAATTTGATATCTGAATGAATTTAGAAGTAACGTTGCAGAGAAAAAAATGTCGGTAAAGTAGGGATCGGATACATGGAAAACAAAATAATCGTTCGCGTGTTTGTTCGTCCTTTAAAATTTCACCAAAAACCTGTGAAATTACTTTAAATTCGTTAAAACCTCATACAATTACTAGAAAACGCTTGAAATCCCTCAAAAATGCCCACAAAAACGTTCAGAATCATAAATCTTTTAAAATCCATATGTTAAAATTCGTAGAAGCCTCTTAAAATTCCTTAAAATTTAAAATGCCTTAAAATCATCAGAAATCTCATTAAAAATCAGAAAAATCCCTTGATATCCCTTCAATTATTAGAAATCTCAAAAAATTCTCTGGGATCATTAAAAATTCTACAAAATGTTTTCAAAGTTAAAGAAAAATCTCTTCGGATTCCACAACATGTCAAATCCCTTTAAATTCTTAAAAACTTTTTGAAACTTCTTGAAATTCTTGGAAAATCCAAGACGAAATTTAGAATCCCTTTCAATCCCTTAAGGCCATGTGAAGAGTGGGTCACGTGACCGGATTCCTACATTATCGACACTTTTTTTATGTTTAAACTTATCTTCACACAAATAGCCACATCGAGTTGAAAATTTGGGATGATAAATAAAAAGCACTAACAAATTCGGCTCTGGTCCTAAATTTTAATAATTATGAAAAAAGCAAACAAAAATTATTTACAACGAAAACTTTTTTCATGATTATAAAAATTTAGGACCAGAGCCGCATTTCTTAGTGCTTCTAATTTATTATCCCAAATTTTCAACGCGATTTGGCTATTCGTGAGAACATAAGTTTACAAATAAAAAAAGTGTTAGTAAGGTAAGAATCCGATCACGTGACCCACTCGTCACATGGCCTTAAGGGCGTTGGTCCCAAGTGTTCAGCTCAAAATTCCATTCTCCATTTTACTCAACGAAAATTATTGATAAATATTTTTTCGCTCTGTAGCGCTAAACTTTTTTGAAATATAAGACTACATACAGAGCGAAAAAATATCTAACTTCGATAGATTTTGCATAAAACGAAGAATTCAAAATCTGACCTCAAAATTGAATATTTTCATTTTACTGAAAAAATATTTGAATTAGATATTTTCTCACTCTGTACGCATATTTCTAGTTAAAAATTAATTAATTCTAGAGAGAGAAAAAAATGCCAATTTTAATATTTATTAAGTAAAATGAAGAAATCGAATTTTTAGAATAGACCTTGGCTCCAACACCCTTAAAATTCCTTACAAACCTTTTGAAATCTCTTAAAATTTTGAAATTCATCCTGTTTTTTCAAAACCTTTGGAATGGCTTAAAATTCGTTTAAATCTCTTAAAATTCTTAGAAACCTCATAAAATTCCTCAAGATTTTCAAAATCCCAGAAAATCCCTTAAATTAAACATCTTAAAATTCCTCAAAATTTAAAAAAAGTTAAAACTCCTAAAAGTCCCTTAAGATTCTTCAAAATCTTTTAAAATTGCATGAACTCCTTTAAAATTCCACGAAATATCCTGAAATCCCTTAAAATCCTACGAAATATTTTTAAAATCCTAAAAATCTTCTCAAATTCGTAAAAAATACTACAAAATTGTCGAAATTCCGCTTAAAATTCTACGAAATCTTTGAAAATCCTAAAAATCTTTTGAATTTTGTAAAAATCACTCTCTAAAATTTTCAATAGTCGTCACTGAACTACTGAAATTTTCATTGAATTTTCACTGATTTCCAGTAGATTTTCCACTGACTAAAATCGTGATAAAACTCAGAGTGGTCATTGACCCCTCGCTTGTACCCATGTGGCATGAGAAACCTTTAAATATTAATTTCTGAAAAGAAATTTAATAATAAAACATTTTAATTTAAATTAATATATTTTCTATGTCTTACCTGCTTTTTCAATCCATCGAGAATACTTTTCTGTGCCTTTTTTCGGGAACGAAAAGAGAACACCATTTTTACCTCTCACGCTAGGGCAATCTCCGTAAGCACAGTAATTTACCACCTTTCGATTCGATTGTGCCATATTTTAATTATTAAAATCAATAATTTGGCACAAAAAACACGCTAATGTATTAATAACACTGTAAAACTGCCAAAGAAATTCACTTGCGATTTGCATAAAGAATGCCACGAGGTTATATTTATATGCATGTTTCTGCGTGTATGTGTTTGGGAACAAACGACAATCAAAATATGCGTTCCCCTCTCCCTGCCCACGCCTCCGGCCAGCATTTAAATCTACTATGCGGCATTTAAATTTACCACGTGGTCTTCTTTATAAGTATTTTAATTTTTTTCGTAAAATAATATAAACAATATAAACAACAAATAAATAGATAATATAATTCAATATAAACAAGTGACATTTTTATTCAAAATTATCAACATTATTTATTTATATATTATATTATTTTTATTTTTATTATTTATTTATAAATAAAAATTGTATTTAATTGAATATAAACGAAATTTTTCATAAAATGGAATATCCGAATTAACTAAGTTAATTCTAAGCAATTATAACTCCTATGGAAAGATATTTTTTTTTCAAATTTATTGAACTTGTTTTGCTTTAAAAATTTATTTTTCAATTTAAAAAAATGTACCCTGAAACGAATGCAGTAGCCGATAGGAATTATAATGGTTTAGAAATAATGTTGTAATTAATTATGAAATTTTACTCAGTGAAAATTCAATTTCAATATTGACTTATTTTTAGTTTAAATAATTACCTGTTATATTTTCTATGTTTTTTTTAATCGAGAAAAAATTGACAGATGCGAAAAGAAATATTCTTTTCATACTGCACTTCATTGAAAATGTTACTTTCTTGAATCCTGTGCAAAGATTTATTTTGTTGAATCCAGAGACTAACCGAAAATACCGAAAAGAAATGGATACCTATTACACGAATTGACAAATTTATTAACGAATAAATTAAAAATAACGAATTTTATGTGCCCTAATTTTAAAGTTTCCGAAATCCAAATTTAACAATTTATGAAATTTTAGAATTGTACAAATAAGAAATTATTAAATATCCCGAAAATTCTTCAATTCACACACTGAGCGAAGAATCCCCCAGTGGTTCGGGTTTACACTCCAATAGTTGGGGTGGTTTATCTTTTTTTCTGTTTCACACGAAGGATTGGTTCGCTCGCACCAATGAGTCGTGCAAGCACCCCAACCATTGGGGTGCTCACCCGAAGCAGCAGCGGCCGAACTGGTGGGGTGCGCGCCCCAATGGTTGGGGAGCTTGCACCTATGATTCGGATGATTCCAGTCGTCCACCGCGTTGGATGTTGCGCGTTCGACGTTTGCGCATTTTCGCTAATGGCCGCAGCTGATAAACATCAGGCTCTTCCCGGATGTCACCGTT
>CAKNXH010063030.1:333343-346106 GCA_932178445.1 Andricus quercusramuli
GCCGCAGCTGATAAACATCAGGCTCTTCCCGGATGTCACCGTTTCTAGTTTATGCCAATTTTATTATTCATGTGCGAGATGTCAGTGGAATACAGTGTAAACTAGTTATCTGGTTTTTCTTTGGATAATCATTAACGATGGTAAGAGAAATATAAAACCTCATTTTTTCTCCAGAATTATTTCTGTATATATGCAGAAATAATTCTTCGTTAATGAACCTTCGTTAATGATTATCCAAAGAAAAACCAGATAACTAATTTACACTGTATTCCACTGACATCTCGCACATGAATAATAAAATTGACATAAACTAGAAACGGTGACATTCGGGAAGAGCCTGATGTTTATCAGCTGCGGCCATTAGCGAACATGCGCAAACGTCGAACGCGCAACATCCAACGCGGTGGACGACTCGAATCTCCCGAATCATAGGTGCAAGCTCCCCAACCATTGGGGCGCGCACCCCACCAGTTCGGCCGCTGCTGCTTCGGGTGAGCACCCCAATGGTTGGGGTGCTTGCACGACTCATTGGTGCGAGCGCACCAATCCTTCGTGTGAAACAGAAAAAAAGAGAAACCACCTCAACTATTGGGGTGTAAACCCGAACCACTGGGGAATTCTTCGCTCAGTGCAAAACAAAAATTTAGTGAATTAAAAAATTGTCCGATAAAAAGTGAACTCGATTTAATTGATTTATTTTTTTTTTAGATTTGAATCTAAAAATGTAATTCAGAAATTACTTATTAGAAATATTTACGAATTAATTTAGCTGATAATTATTTGTTAATTGTAAAGTTTTAAAATTTTATAATTCAATGAAATTGGATTTTATAATTTTAAAAATTCTGACATTTATGTATGTATGTATGTATACCATTAAGCCATTTCCCTTTCGGGGTAGGCGTGACACTACCAGATTGGGGTAGTGTTTCTAGGTGGATAGTTTCTTTTAGTAAATAACTACAAGTGCAGGCTCACCACACCCACAACACGCCAACAGCACGCAGTTAGTAGTATTCCCGAATGGTCACCCATCCAGGCACTAACCGCGCCCAACACTGCTTATCTTCAGTGATCTAACGAGAACTTTTTTTTCAGTGTGGTGTGGCCGTTTATAATTCGGTATTTTTACTTCTCATCAATTTAGGTATTGGGTATTCATTTTTTCGGTATTTTTTGGTTGGTCCCTGGATCCATTGTGTTACGAAAGTCCAAATTTTAACAGAAGCTCGTAATTGGACTTTCAACCAAATAACCCTGGACTTTTTACCGGACTTTGGACTCATGATGAGTCATACTTCCCGTAAGAGCTTATGAACTATTTGTTAGGAAAATCTTACTTTCTGTTGTAGCCTCGATCTTGTTCGTCGATAGCGTTAGAGTGGGATAGTACTCAACGTTATAAATATGACCGTAGGGTTACCTGTTATTGAACCATTTTTATTTGAAGTAATGCGAAAGCGGTTCCGAGGACATGGGTTGGCGGGAAGAGGAGGTGAGTTTAGTGGGTATTACCCTTTTTTTTTTAGGTCGAGTCCCACACTCAGCGCGTAAATGCATTCTCACCTCCTCTACAGAAAAAAGAAAAAAAATTTTACTTTTGAATAAAACAGTTAATTTTATAGAATACACAACATAAAATTTTGTCGTAATTTCAAACAACCTGAAAATCTCTTGATATTGCTTTTAACCAATCCTAGACAGAACAACGAACTGCGCCTGCATATTACTTCAACCAATCAACGATGAGTTCCTGAGGAGATAATTCATTCCAGAAATCCTGGACATAACATTGGTGTCAGACACGTGGGATTCTTGTGCCAAGAGAATTTTATGGACCTACTAGTGACATTGTGATTTCAATGGAGTCCTGTGAACATTTAGTAACTTTTGTCTTGAAATAGTGGTACTAGTGCTAATTTTGAAGTGGTAAGAAATTTCAAATACCTCGTCTGTGAATTATAACCTTTTTTTAAAAAACAAAAAGGAGAAACTTGGTGATAAATGAAGTGCAATGAAGAACATTGGACCTGCATTAAACAAGTCGCGACTTTCTACCAGGGTTTTGTCGTGGCTTTACTTCCGGTAGCCTAGGGTTTTTAGAGAATTGCACCAAAGTCGTATGTAAATGAGAAAGAGACCACGAGCTTTCCCTCTGTCAATTACAGACTTGAAGGATTTTTGTAAAATTCCAACAGTCAATTACTTTGTGACGAATCGCAGTGGATTGGACAGCCTATAGAAGGAATTAACATCTTCGGATTGGCCCGGAACAGAAGAAGACACGGCTCAGAGGGATTTGGAGATGACCTAGAAGGACTGTTCTTCTTTGAATCTTGAGGATTCACCCCAGCCCTAATGGACACACGACCTTTGTGGAAGTGAACTTTGTAACCTTCTTCTTTTTGCTAATTTAACTCTCCGTGTAACTGGATAGCGTTAAACTGTAAGTCTTATATTTTAATTTTCTCTTAAGTCTAAGCCATTATTTCTTTTGTTTTTGTAAAATGGCTCCAAAACGAGCTTCGGCGAAGTCAAAGTTTGTCGGTAGAAATTCGGCGTCGAATGCGGTACCTAATACGGAAGATCAGAACGAGACATAAGCTGTCTCCCTTAGCGCGAGGGGGCGAGGGAAGATGCAGGTCACGAATAAGCGTAAAATCGCCGCTACTTTTGTTGAGCCGCAAGAACTAGATTATTCAATAATGTTAATAAGAATGCTCATTGTTGAACCTGCTCGAAAGCACATTCAGGATAAAGTAGGATAAAAAGTAGGATAAAGTAATTGTTAAAAACCCTTAATCGAATTTATGCTCCTAAATCGGATATCAGTCAGTTATCATTGACGAGCGATATTGAGAATACTAGTTGGGGATTAGTACATGGGGACGAGCAGGGAGCATCAACTACCAAAAATTGTGAGAAAAGGAGAACAGAACAATTTTCCGAAAAAAACAAGTGGCACACATAAAGTCAAATCAAGGTAATACAGGCGAGAAAGGTGGCTCTTCCATCTCTGTCAAATGTTATAATTGTCAGGAAGTAGGGCATCGGAAACGAGATTGTCCTAAAATGAAAAAGGAAACAGATGTAAAGGTCAGAGAGAGTCACAATAAATGTAATTATTGTGGTAGGTCGGGACATTATGTAAAGTTTTGCAAATTGAAAAAGAAGCAAGAGGAAGAAATAGATCGAGCAAGTAAGGGACTAAGTAATTGTGCTTTTCAAAATTTAAACTCAAAAATGGAGAAGTCGAAGGGGGAAACTGCTCCGAAGGGGACAAAACCAACTTCCAACAAAGAATAATTTTAAAACTTCATTTTTTTTCGGATCAAGGACTAGTATCTATTGTCGAGTTTGAGAATTCCCTATTAAAAAATGTGAAAAGAAAAGCAATAGTCGATACAGGCTCCAGTGTAAATTTGACTGAGGCAAATTATTTAAAACCTGATGCATGGATAAATGCAGGAATTAATTTAACCTACTATGTTGCCTGTCATCACGAACGAAAAAGTTGTAACTCTCCCTGTAAAGGAAACATAATTAAAAACGTGGTATACAGAAAGGATTTGTGGTGGGCCCAATATTTTTGCTGGTGAAGTATTGCAAGAATATGAAGATTTCTTGCCTGTAGAGAATTTTGATCACGAGGAAACTCAAATACAGGAGGAAGAAAGAAACAGTCTTTTAGAATTTCCTTCCGAATTTACTGATTTATTCATTTTACCCGAAGATAAATTGGACAATACCAATGTAATCAAACATAAAAAAAATCACTGTAGATGAGCTACCAGTAAATAAAAAACCATATCGGAACCGACCCGTTCATAAACAGGAGCAAATTCTTCGCCAACATTTTACAGGAACGAATGTCGTTATCAGAATTTGTACTGGGAAAATCCAATTTACACCGCTAGAAAACAGAGAAAAATTGACTAGGGAGGCTCACGAATCCACTATAGGAGGACATCCAAAAATTCATAAAATATTGCAAAAATTCTCAAGGAAATAAATTGATTAGAACCAGGACTAGACAAATAATGATAATAACGGACACCCCAAAAAAAACCGTTTGACAAAATACAAATTGACATAGTTGGACCGTTATAAAGCTCTGCTTGAAGTGTGGAGCACCTGAAAATCTCACATCTAACGTGGATATGTGGGAGGAAAAACCAGTGCATCTTCTAATGCTCCAATCTCTAGCTCGACAGAAAAAATGTGAGGGATGCGGAAAAGAGTCATTGTTCCAAGGGGATACCCAGAACTGCCGGGGGTGCTGGGAGGTTATGGTTCTAAACCTGTGGGAGGGAATTCATCAGCAGATACCTCTCATAGGGGGCTATCATGTCCTGGAACCCCCCCCAGTATGGGGATAAAGTCAAAATAATACGATCAAGAGAGATAACAACTGGAGAAAGATACCCTGTGAATATGTATCTCGATTTCAACTTTACCGACAGGAAGGTCCTCCCGAATAAAGATTTCGTGAGGGGAGGGTTATTTCCAAAAACTGGCCGCAAGATGGCATTAGGTGAGCCACAATCACCAGTAACCACAACGCCACAAATTTATTTTAACAAATTATATGTAAAAATATTTCTCAGATTATTATTTCCGAATTTTATAATGAAATAATAAATATTAAAAATTTATTAAAGAAAAATTAAAAATTTGTCTTTTTATTTGAGCAATAGAGCAGGGTTTTCGCTCGGACATGAATGACCCAGGTTTATGGGTTAAGTGTTAACCAATCCTAGACAGAACAACGAAATGCGCCTGCCTATTACTTCAACCAATCAACGATGAGTTCCTGAGGAGACAATTGATTTCAGAAATCCTGGACATAACACAGATAATAGAATTTTGCGGTTATTTATGGAAAGTTATCATATATACCTGTAAGATTACCATAAATGACCAAAAATTTTCATAAATTTCCGGAAATTCAAGGTTTTAAAAAAGAATTATGTGTAATCCATGGTAAATCACCATATTTACGTGTAAAATTACATTAAATGAACGAAATTTTTCATACATTTCCGGAAATTTATGGAATTTTTTAAAAATTAATTTTGGGTAAATTACCATATTCACCTGTAAAATTACCATAAATGACCGAAATTTGTCATACATTTCCGGAAATTTATGGAAATTTTTGATAATGAATTTTGGGTGAGTTACCATATTTACCTGTAAAATTACCATGAATTACCGAAATTTTTCATAAATTTACGGAAATATATGGGAATTTTTAAAAATGAATTTAGTGTAAGTTAGCATATTTACCTGTATAATCACCATAAATGACCGAATTTTTTTATAAATTTCCGGCAATTCATGGAAATTTATCCCAATTCCCAATTTTCTAACTATGAAATATAAGGTGTACTTTATTTTAAAGCATCTGCCTGGAAACAGTGCCATTTCAATTTCGCCTAAAGTTTACAACAGGGATTAAATTGTAAGTAGTAATTTTTACCTTCGTTTTTATGATTAACCGTTTCTTGCCTGTGACACCTGTACTGTTTAAGCTGAAATAAGGCACTGAAAGCCCTCAAATAAAGCTTTTCATAATTTTGGGTCATTTTATGATTTTCCTTGAATGTTTTTACATCTTGAGAATATTTATATACGTGTTTGATATAAATTTTATGACCTTTCCTTCCATCTTTTCACGAGCTTCCGTTTGAACAGTAGCTAACTTTACCTTTCAAAAATCTCTCCTTGTCCTGAAAATTCAGTATTAGTGGATCTGCTGACAAAAAACGTCTGTCTGGTTCACGTTCGGTTTCATTTGTTTTTCTTAAAATACAAGGTGGATCAAAATGGAACACCGTGGTATATTTCTGAAAAGGTACAAAGCATATAATTGTCGGTTGTATATAATCTGCCAAAGGATGCAACGCGATATAATTAAATGGGCATGTATGTATACACGAAGTAAATAAGGCATTATAACGGTGAGATTATGAGGTCCTGTTTCCACATAGCCATACAAAGGGTATTTTTCATACTTGAAACTTTTGTACAATCTATGACTTAACTACCTAGTTAACCTGTACCGATGGTTTCTGCTGAATAAGTTTACACAATTCAATAAGCAGTCGCGGGCAATGGTCCAGGGATGGTCCCGAAGGAAATCCCCCCAAGTCAAGGCGTTAGCAACCGTACCGAAGATTGTATGGCAACAGGGTGTGGTGTTCCAAACGGTGTCTCTAGGATGCCAGGTGTCCTCCTAGAGTATGCAGACCTTACCGCGCATGCGGGGCTCTGCGGGGGTGGACCTATACTTCGCTAGCTACTCGTGGGAATAAAATGGTGAAGAAACATAATCTAAATGGAAGTGTATGTGAGGAGTTGGGAGGCGAATTTGACGTGGTGGTGGATCTTGACATCAGTCAGAAGACTGATGCCTAAAAGCTCTTAATGATTGCGGAAAATCATATCAAGGAGAGTTCGAGGCTCATTCAGGATTTCAAGGGGGTATTGGGAACGATGCAGGACTTCTGCGCCACGAAGAAGAATATGTTCATGCCAACTAGGCATGGACTCGAAGAAACGCAGCCTAAAATTAGGGATCTCGAATCCGGAGTATATGTTACTGATTGTTGTTACCAGAATGAATCAAGAAATGTTGGAAGGAACATCGGTGAAAAACTCACCGAAAATAAGAAGATGGCTAAAGCGAAAAAAGAGACCCACGCTGAGTCCCGTTGAGGCTGGCTCTGACAAACAAACGACGAAGAAGCCGAGGTCTTACACAACTGCAGCAGCGTCTGCAACCCCGAAGAGAAATGTTGTAGGGGCGAAAACATTCGCACCCGCACCCACGAAGAAGAGTGAGTCGCAGAGGGGGGTTCGACCTGAGGCGGTGATTATAAAGCCTTCTGAGGGATCGTGCTACGTGGAGGTCCGAAAGGACCTCAAACGGAAAGTGAAACCGGACACCATTGGTTTTAAAATCAAGGATGTCAGGAAAACGCGCAGAGGAGTGATCCTAGTTGAACTGGACAGGCAGCAGACGGCAGAGCTAAGTTGTCTGCTGCCATTAAGGAGGCAGTTGAAATCGGGGGCAACGTGCAAGAGCTCTTACCTTGCGTCGAGGTCGAGGTTCTTGGCCTCGACACAACCACGGAGGTGTAAGAGATCGAGGAGGCGGTCAAGAAACACCTCGGTGAGACCGAAGGTGAAGTTAATGTCAGTCTCACTAGAAAAGCCTTCAGAGGAAACCTGAAGGCATTCCTTTAACTGACAGAGGAACTGGCGGCGAGACTGGTGCGCAAAGATTAGAAGCCGAAGCACTTTTTTAAATTCAACCAATTTTAAACATCGTATGAACTTAATAACTTACAGAAGCTTTTTAATATAAAAACGCTGAAAAAGTGAATATCATTTTCCGGGATCAGTTTTATTGTTCATCGGCATTTTGCAAGGCTTTGTTTCTCCTATAAAATATAAATTTATGAATGCGAAGAGATTATTAAAAACATGAGTGTGGCAGTGGGCCACACGGCAGAAGTGAAACTTTGATGGATTGACTTTGTAATTTTTTTGTTTGGAATCATCTCCAATCGACATGAGTTTTGAGGAGATCGTATGATAAGAGAGTGCAGAGAGAGAGAGTGAGAGAGAAAGTACTGGTCAGTCGATCTTTTTTTCAGTAAGTAACTCAACGTCGTTCAGGTCTTCTTTTGGTATTTCTCCAGTCCAAACAAACCTTATTGCGTACCTTGTTTCAAAATAATTTAACTTTTGATTTCAAAGTGTAAATTTTTCTAGCTTGAAATGATACCATTTAAAAAACTTAACAATTTGTTGATGCATTCTTCTATTCAGAGATTGGAAAATGGTGACATTTTGACTTCTTCAGATTTAAAATTGTTCAATTGAAAAGTGTCAATACCTTCCGTTGTATACATGTAAATTATTAAGTGGTTAAACAAAAAATTGTATGAAAAAAATGTAATGTTCAGTTCTAAAAGTTAAAAATTCAAGAATCCCACTTTAGGATCCTGGCATGTTCATATTCATAGTGTCTATTTCTCAAATAAGCTTCACAGATTATAATATTCAGTTAGTTGCTTACCGAAATTATTTTCATCCAAACCAGTTTTTAGTAAGATTAATTTTTCAAATACAGATTCATAACATTTCGTATTCAAGATACTAATTTTTCTACTGAAACTTATCAAAGACTATTATCCAGATGCCAAATTTCAGTAAATTAATATGAATAACTCAAATAGTTCAAAATTTTTCCGTCTTCTGTTACACAAGTAAACTAAACTTTGATTTTTTTTATCAACAATTCAAATAGAAGGTCTCTCAGTGTAAGTAAATTAGATCTTCTCTTTAAAAAATTTAATAATCTTTTCATACGTAGAGGCTTAGATAATTTTATAATATTTACAAATAAACCTAGACGCTCTCAAACTGTCGACTTTTTTCATTATTTATTTGAATTAAACCCATTTTGTAGAAAGTTTTCTTGATATAAAATTGTGGTGTTCAAGTAATCACGTGCCAAGTGCGTGCTGATCATTAAAGTATTGTCGTGAATAAATCAAGCTGAAAATGATTTACAACCTTACGCTTGAGATTCTGAATGTTTGAATAAAGAACATTTTTCCATCGCAAACTAAAAAAATTGCTTCATAATTTGGAAGGCCGAATGAGATAGCGACTAGTATACATATGTAGCATGAAACGTTTGAATGAATATTAGTTAATAACAAGCTTCTAAACATTCTTTAAAAGTTGGTTACCTTAATTCTAAGAAAATGAGGATCCTAGTAGGTACGGTATTCTTCATTTTGGCGATTTTTCCTGACCCTATTGGTGAGTATAATAATGTTAGTAATATATCTATAATATAAGGCGCATTTATAATTGCAATATAATTATTTTCTAATTAACTAATGTGCCAGCTAAAATTTAAGAAATAATTTATTTACTCTTCTTATTTTAAACCAAGAAAATTATTTCCACAAATAAAGTAAAAGTTTATTCTTGGATGTAGTCTGTTAATCTAAATTAGTTGAAATCGACGCCTTCAATCCATACGGTTTCTCCTACGTCGCCTGTAGGCGGTTTACCGCAACACGTCGCGTTTGGTACGCCACGTCGCGTTTTCGTAACCTCGCTTACTCCTATGTATGCCCTCTACTTCCGAACTACTAGATAGGCCACGCCGCTGAAGTATAAGCGAAGCCTCGGCGCATAAGGCTCTGTCTACAATGGGAGGCGCACGATGCAACGCGTAAGTTCCAGCCTATGGACCCAGCTACACCGGCGATCCTACAGTATGCCTGCTTAGAATAAGCCGGACACGCTTTTGCTCCTGGGTGAAACTGAGCCTTTATCATAGACTACAGTTCCACTGACCAAGCTTCGGCGGCGTGGGGTCGCTTATACGTGAGTGGAGTGGCGTATCAAGTGGCTTAGAGATGAAGAGCATACCCAGGTTGGAAAGAGAAGGCGTATACCACTCTCGGACACTTCGCTTACTCCAGTGTATCCCCTCCTCGTCCAAGGCGCAAGATAGGCCGCGCCACTCACGTATAAGCGACGCCACGACGCCGAAGCTTGGTCGGTGGAACTGCACTCTATTTTGAGCTAGCTTATTCCAGGCAGGCTTACTGTAGGCTCGCCGGTGTAGCTAGGTCCTATGTTTAGAGGATGGGCCGGTGCGTACGAGTTGCATCGTTGCGGCTCTATCTACAGGCCCTGTCTACAATGGGGTACGTTTGCTGATGCTGGTCGCAACGCGCATGCTAAAGGTGTTCGCAGAAGAAAATCCGTTGCAGTGCGCTGGAGACGTCTCACGGACGTGCCGTCCGCGCTCGAACTCATAACGCCAACCAATGGCGTGCATCCTGTCGTGCTGCTGCGGTCCGAGCGGTGACGCACACAAGCATGTCGCTACTTACACTAGCTCGCAACGCGCTTGAGTAAGTGCTGACACGGACCGTAGCAGCACGGCAGGTTGCACGTGATTGGTTAGCGTTATATGCTCGAGCGCGGACGGCACGTCCGTGACACATCTCCAGCGCACTGCAACGGATTTTCTTGTGCGAACACCGTAACGTAGGACGAAGCGTATGCTCTCGGTCCTATGTTAGCACAGAGTTGGAGCGTATGCGTTGCTTCGTGACTCAGTAAACGTATCGCATTGTAGATATCGCCACAATAAGACACGCTCGCTAATGCACGATGCAATGCATACGATCAGGCTTATATTATGTATCCAGCATCTACTTTGTTGGAAATTCGTCTTTTGGGGTATTTTTTGGAAGAATTCATCTGTTAGAGTATTCATTTGCTTTTGATTAATAGTTTAAACTGATCTTGCTTTGAAAACATCTCCTTTTTAGTTGAAAGTTCACTTTTAAAATAAAAAATCTTTGAAGATTTGCCCAGGAATTTTTGGTCTTTTCGTCGTCATTTATATTTTCTTTCTACAATACGTTAATAACAATTTTTTTGGTAAATTAGGAAAAATAATACCCTACAAAGGACAATCGTCAACTGTGAATCTTAGTGTTGGTTCATAATTTTATCAAATAAATGCTCATTACCTGAATATAAATCGACCAAAGTGTGAACAAGAGCTTTTTTGGAGTCTTTGAGGAAACCGACTGAAATATTTGCCACAGACAATGTGGCCGGAAGTCTGCGTGTTCGATTTTTGCACCCTGCATTATATATGGATTTAATTTTTTATTTATTAAAATATACCCTTGTGTGCACACTGGGGTACCCGGGTGCCCACCATTTACAAATTTATCTTTGAGCGGCATATATATTTCTTATCAAGTTATTTGTTTCATATGTACGTGAAATTTTTTGAGTATTAATAGAATCATTAATAACTTCATCAATTATTAATTAATTATAATTTATTTTTTACATTCTGTGTGCGGCAATTCGGCGTGCAATATTTTGTGTCGGGATGTAGCGTAACTGTTCCAGTTGCGAGGTCCGCTAGGGACAGCAGGCGAATTATTTTGGTGTGCTGTGTGTTTTAAAGATTTTTGCGCCTTTGGTACACACATATTTTTGAGATTTATTTATTTAAATAAATGACAAGGAAACCATTTCGATTGCATAATTATTTTAAAAATTGAAAAAGGGAGGTGGGCACTCAGGTATCCCGGGTGTGTAAAAATTTGGATAAAGTTGCGTGTGAATAAAAGGCTTAAATTAATTTAATAATCAAAACAATAATTATTTATTTACTTCTTATAATTTTTCTTTACAGAATTAATATTCGGAGGTTGCTATGGTCCACGTTCTTCTCACCTTAAAATGTATATTGAACAGTACGAAAGCAATTTTTATCGAGGTCAAATTGAACAATTACTACCAGGCAAGAGAAAAGTAGCAGTTGATGCGTCCAGAAATTACGTCATTGGATATGCCCAACTAGATAAGCACAAAAAATATATTGTGTGTCCCTTCGTCGAAGCTAGACCGGATCTTGGTGAAAATAAAGTGGAAAGAGTTAAATTTCTTATAACGGGCAACTCTGCCATGGCGTCTATACCAATAGAGGAGAGAGATTCTCTGAATGATCTGTTCTTCAAGCCCATCGTGTCCAGAAGCCTTCGTACTGTTAAAGTTATGGATGGCTCTACTTTGGAAAGTACGTCTAAAACTCTAAAACTCTTGCGTATTTCTCCTAAAAAAAAGCACACTGCTTCCAAAATTAGCTCCTCGTCTTTATGATAGAATATACGCAGAAAACAGCAGACAAGCATAGTAATTGATAGTCTCTGGTTCAGAACATTATTTTCAATTATTTTCAATTCACATTGAATTCCTCTCAACGATTTGTAATCATTTTAATACTTGTAACTCCCTTAAAATAATAATAATTCATCGGAATTTCTTGAGTGTTCTGAATTTTTTTAATTCCCGAAATACCTTGAATTCCCTAAATGCTCTGAACTCTCTAAATATCACTGAATTACCTGAATAACTCGAATACACTTGAAATCAGGGATTGCGGAAGAACCTATATTGTACGAAGAATCTATGTTCGAAAAGTATGTACAAAAAACGTAAATGAATAAAAAACTAAAAAAATAAGGAATTTTTAATGCATCATTTGGCATTCGTTTAAAATTTCCCTACTTTACCTTAAGATAAATATATTTTGAATATTTGGTAACCTGTACCAGTACAGTAACATCCATCTCTTACAGCTCGATTTTCTGAATCTCTGTTTTCGTCGTGGTTGTGTCGCTGTAACAGTTCTGTTGTCTGTGTTAAAACAGCATTTCCAAACTCCTTCCAGGATCGACTGGGAAACAGAATAATTGCATAATAATTTAATGTCCACTCTTCTTCGCGGCCGTCGACTGCTAGAAGATGTCGACTACGCTAACCAATGAACTGCGCTGCTGAAGCCATGCTGAATGGCAGTAGTGGTGGGTGTTTTCAAGGCGGGACTCACATCCGCACTTCACCGACGATGTACAATAGGGATTGTGCCCGTGTCCAAGCATGAACAGGACGACACAGCCAGTCCGACCACTGTCGTACTTTTTCAAGTTGAATACAGACTTCCAAGTGCGCTTCCCGATCTGTGTTCCTCATGGCCTCCATCCACGTCACTCAAATGAATCCTGTTATTGGCCCAAAAGATTTTGACCTTTTCGCTTTAAATAAAACAGACCTTTAGTTCAAAAATAACAATTAATCTAAAAAATTGATGATACAAAAAGAAAGACGATGTGAATAATGTCGTAATCCTATA